>JAKSZP010000340.1:0-100860 GCA_022478985.1 Massospora cicadina | reverse complement strand
GGATTAGAACTTGTGCTTGAACGATTTTACATTCAAGGAGCACTTATTGTAAGCCGCTTCTCCATAAAGGTACCAAATCCTAGCCTGAAAAAGTTAATGTTGCTATCCCAGGGATCCAACAACATGGAGGATTAAATGCAGCATGTCTAGCTTAATGAAATAATTTAGAGGCTGCTTGCAAGGACAAGGCTGGTCGTCAGAAGGCCAAAAAGGTCAAGTTACAAGGATTTTCTAACTTGAAAAATACCCTGGACCAAAGCTGGGTGCAGCCAATATATGCTATGGTTGATCCTGGTGATTTGCGTGTGCTCAGCCCTGCAATACAGTCTATATTTACTCGAGGCAAGCTGACTAGGGGATAGACATTACCAAAACTCAAAAATATACTAAAAAACGTAACTATTTGAAACAAAACGCCCTAATGAGCGGATTGAGTGAAACGCTTTGAAAACTGACCAACCAGGTGGGCAGCGGAAGCTGCTTATCCCTCCATGGTGGAAGGGGAGGGGGGGTCAGGGGGCTCGTCTTTGGCAGCCTCTTCAGCAGCAGCTTCTTCCTCCCATATTAAAGTGCGTGTCACAGCTGTTAGTAATGGCGTTGGGGCATCTGCGGTATGTGGTTCAGTATCTCTAATAATTGGAATTTCATGATAATAGCCAGCTAGGTAAATGGTACTAAGATATTTGGTTAAAGCTTTTTCAGCTTTAATTCAGGTGTCTGGGAGTTGAATGAATGTGGCAATGTTGGTTCAGGTTATTTTTGCTTTTGGATTCCGTACTATAGTTGCCACGTTCTGGATAGCATTGTTTGCATTTTTTAATACTTGGTTACCGATATTTTGCTTTTTGGGGTTAAGGTTGCAGAGATAACAGGAGGTGGAATTCCTCCTTTGAGTATCGCTACTGATTTAGTGACAGCTTTATGCAGGGGATGACAATCTGGTGTTGCAGCTGCTTCAACTGCAAGCTGGTGATCACTGTGAAACAATTTGGCGTTTGACTGTGGGGTATAAAGTTAAGGGGGTATTTGGCGTCCCATTCTGCATTAACAAACCGCTCGATTTGCAGATATGGTTCCTCAATGAACTTACCTGATTTTTCAATTTCAGCCAATAATTCCCATGTGTTTTGGTTGAATTGGATTGGGGAATCAGCGTACGGTTGAGGTTTGTTTGATTCATTTGCAGAAGCATGGGATCAAACTGGAATCCAATCCAATGCTTGATTAAAGGAATTATTTATGGCATTGGGGTGAGGAGGAGGCTGATTGATGGCTGCAGGTGTAGCTGCAGCAGCAGGCTTTGGTGGTGGAGGAGGTAGGATTGTTCCCAATGCCTGAAATTGTACAGGGTGAGCAGCAGATTGGAGGTCAGCGGATGAGTCATCTGATCCATCTAAAGTGGTTGAGTAGGGGCACCTGCGTTTCAAGTGGTCTAACTCTAAACATGATGGACAGATCGTCCATTCGCCCTTGACACAGACCCAAAATGGATGGTCAGGCGCTGAGGGAATAACAGTGCGCAGTGGAATTGCCACCGCAATTTTATTAAATTCAGGGCTTATCATGGCATATGCCCAAGGCCCAGCAAGTCGTGTGGCCCCATTTGGTACCACAAATTGTAAGATGGGCTTGGAGCCATAGGCTGCCAAACCATCCATCAGCTTCTGGTGGAGCACTTCAGGGGGGAGGTGGGTGGGCAGGCCAACAAACTGGACCAGGAAGTGGTGTCCGCTGGGAGCTGAGCCCAAGTTGTGGGGAGAGGGGTGCCCTGGAATACCAGGGCCACAGTTGCTGCAGTGGCAGCATCAGCTTCGCAGGTGAAGCCAAGGTTGAAATACCCCTTGTAGGGGCAGAAATTGATAAAGCAGGTTGGTGTCATTACCACCTGTGCCAATTCAATAATGGCTTATTCGTGGTATGGGAATAGTTTCCCATATTTGACCCTTAGGCAGTAGCACATGTTGCTCTGGGGGATCACTAGGGGGCAGTGAGTACCTCTTGGGTATGAGCAAGGTGGGCGTCCAGGTCCTTGGGCGAAATAAATTGGCCCATAGGTTTGGAATGACTGGGTGAACCAGTCCTAGCATGTTTTCCTTCTGGACGGAAAATGGTGGGGGGAGTTTCGCCGCAGCCCCACACTGGAGCAGCCAGCAGAGAATCTGAGGACATCAGAGCGAAACTACAATGGGCAAATTCGATTTGTTTTATAAATTTGTGTAAATTTGCTCAGAAAATATGCCAAGCGTCCTGAGAGTTAGCCCTGCAATAAAGTCAGAGCGTTAAAAAGCAACAGCTACGCCCTCAATTCTGACAGTTTGTTACATTTATTGGAGTCACAGGGATTTTAAACCCGTTCTGTTTTTTAATATTTCAAAGTTAGAATGAGACAATTTGCAATCCCTAACTTGAGTTCATACAATCTCAAATTACAGAAACCTTGCCAATGGTAGCATGTGCCTATTGGTTTACCTAGGCTTAGCACCACTTCCGATGTTTGACAGCTCTCCCCCCAGTAACTAATTATTTTTCTAAAAGACCAACTTTACTCGTTGATCATTTGGTTTATTAAAACCCCAATTCATTTTAGCTATTTCATGCGCACTCGTTTAGTTTTGTTTGCCAACCTTCCTCATGTCAATTTTGTCAAATGGGTTCCCTCCTTGCTTGGGGCCTACTTGCACCGTCCTTCTTGGCAGTGCTTTGTTTATCCTTTACTTGGCAAAAAGTTCCTCTGTAGCGGGGTTCTGCCTCACCTGCCATCTATACTAGAACAGGAGCATACAGACATGCTCTTGGTAATAGATGACCAACCAGTTTTTGGTCTTGCTGAAACTTTTGTAAGTTTAAGTTCATCATAATGATATTCAGGCGCTTTGGTTGTGCACCGTGGTTGAGACGCTCTTCTCCAAAGTGTTTTAACTCTTGTTGGCAGTGTGCCAGATGGGAGTTTCTCTTTTTTCTGCATTCAGTGTTACTTACACCCTTTCAGCGAGTACATGGTGGGTATAAACCATTTGAAACCCAGTTTCTTGGGTTTCCAAGGTCCCCACCACTTCATCATGCTATAGTAAACCCAACCATGACTCCCCTCCTCGAGGAGTTGAGTGGCTGCATCAGCTTCTACCTGGGGCACCTGCCTGGGTGGTTTACGTTTTAAGACCGTGTTATGGGTGAATAAGTTCATAGTTTGTTTGAAGCGACCCTTAGGCCAGAACTATCCTGTGCCACAGCTTCTAATCATTACCATGGCTCATTTGTGCACTATAGTGTTGGGCGTTTCGTGTGCCCTTTTTTATAATCTCCTGTGTCTTGGACTTACTTGTGTCTGTCATTTCAAAACGTCATTTTTCCAGGTCATTTTTGGAAGCACTGCAATGGACACTAGATGAATCTCGCTTCCCTACTGGCTTTGATCATCTGATTGAAGCTTTTTGGGATAATTTTCCTACTTCATACTGGAAGAGGCCAGCTTATTTGTCTATCATTGTTTCACTATGGCGGCCCTATAAATACAAGCCCAAAAACTCACGTGCGCCTCTGGAAAAGGAGGAATATTATCCTTCCATTCCTTCATTTTTGGCCAAATTTGAAGGCAAGCAGGGGTTTAGCCTTAAGATTTAAATTTTAAAGTTTCAGTATATTCTACCATGATGATGTCATCTGCCACTGCCCATATAAATATGGCGCCCATGACTAATGATTTTTCCTTTAATGGGGCAGAGCTCCACATTGATTCCCCATTTTGGCGAAATTTGAGGGTCCTGAGTGAGTCTAGCCCTTAAATTTAATTAAAAAATATCTAACTTAACCGAATTTTCTTCTGAACACGTTTGGATGGTGCAGGCAGTGTCATTGACAAAGAGCCTGGTGGTGATGGCCTTGGATAACAATGTACAACCAGCCACCAAATCTGATAGGGCCCTGTTAACGCACAAAAACGCGTTTTATAACGCACAATATATACAAAAAACGAGCCATTCTTCAGCTCTTGTGGCTTTGAGGCAGACCCCATCTCTGTATACCAAATCAACTGAAAGAACCCGTGCTTGACCTCTACCATGATCTGCAGAACACAGGAGGTAGAGAAACAGTTTTTACTACAATATAATTTTTTATCTTTGCAATTGCAGAAGTTATGGTGGGGTATGTGACCCAGTAGTTAAAAGTGGCCATCTATCCCTCTCTTTTATATAATGCAAACACTTATCCTTTAGGCATGCTTGTGCCTGATGAAGACTTTACTGGTGAATTATTAGCGTTGTCTGCTATTATTAAAGACCATTCAAGATATTTTTTGTCAACAGCTACACTTTCATCTTCTTTTAGGGAAATTTAACACAACGATTTGGGTGGATACAGGGGCCTCTGAGAAATTTTAAGACCAAGACCTAGCTGATTACCTAGAGTTGAGTTACTTTCCAGGTGGTATGTTTAAGGAAGGGAACTCCCAAGGTATTCCAACGCTGAAGGTTCTAGGGCTAGTGTATTATCTAGTTGCAAATATCATTTGGCTGATCACTTCCAAGAAATCAAAACCCTTTTGTACCCCATTATATTGGGAGTGGAATGTAACAAAAGTTTGACGTTAACTCCAACTTACAAGATAATACCATATCACTAGCATTAAAGAATGGCCTTGAATTAGTTATCCCCATGTATGAAATGAACTGCCAGGGCAATTTGCCACAAGGGCCCAAGGTCAAAACACTCATTTTAGCTCCGCTGCTGAAGCCATCTGTGGAGGTACCCTTTTTTCCTGTTTGGAGTGTTTGAATTCTTCGTTTGATGCAGCTTCAGCCAATGTACTACCAGCTCATTCAAAGTTTGATTGTGAGTCTAAATTTACCATTGATATGCTGCGTAAATCTGCTCCTAACTACCCCTTAACTATATGGTAGGAAGCAGCGTTGGATGTGTGGGTCAAAGAACAGTTAGCAAAGGTGCAATATTTCAGCATACTTCTCAGATATGCTCCCCTCTTTTCTTTGTGGAGTGTCAGACAATTACAAGTACAATGTGTAGAAAAAAGTTGTTCAGAGGTAAATGCTGAAAAATCAACCAAAAGGCCCTGGTCAATTTCTTGTGGAATACTTAAATCAGTGTAACACTTCTAATGATTTTTGGGCAAAAAATACACGTTTGTCCATTCAGATTGCTCCAAATCATTGGCCAAATCTGGGGATCCCTTCTGAGGTCCTTCCCCTTCATAGTGCATGGCTGATACAACTAACCCTGTGGAGACAGCCTCTCTTAAAGGGTTGGAGGGGACCTCGCCAGGTGAAAGTACTGACTAACAAATGATTGGGTAATACATGAAAGCCTTACCTCATGGGTTAAAACTACATATAAATGATCAACAGTTCTATAAATATGAGGTGAGTCTCAACTGATCCGATAGGTTGAATCTCAATATTGTCTAATTTGAATTTTACTAAGCAATCCAAATTTTGAGCCTTGACATTTAAATACTAATTATTGACTTATTAAAGGGGTTCATTTCTTACCATTGGATAAAACTAATAAACATATAAAAACATAACTTTTTAGTTTTTATTGTTTATTTAATTTATTTATTATAAGTGCTTTAAATTTTCCATTTGTGTAAATTTAAGGTAAAAAAGCACCAGCGAGCATTTTACGTGCCAAAAAATCCAACATGGAGAAAGCTGATGGTACTTTATGCCCATGCATAGAGCATGGGTACCTAAACAATGTCACTGTACCAAATTTACATCCCATATTTGGACTCTCAGATTGCTCGCTATGTTGATAAGGCCCAAGTTTTCTCCAAACTGGATTGTTTCATTGCATTCAATTAGATTCAGATCAAGTAGGGCCAGGAGTTGCTCACCGCATTTTGAACAAGAAATGTAATTTTACAGTTTGGGTTATTCCCTTTGAGCTTAAAAATGCGCTTTCTATCATCCAACATCATATATGTGGCCTTGAGGGACCTGCTGGGTGTGTATGCGGTGGCCTATATGGATGATAATCTGGTGTTTTACCCTGATCATGAGTCCCATGCAATAGACCAGCAGCAAGTGGTGGAGAGTTAAGGGCAGCCATCCTTATGCTGAAAATCAGTAAGTGCGAGTTCTTTAAGTCCAAGGTCACCTTCCTGGTCGATGTCATGTTAGACCAAGGCCACATGATAACTCCAGACAAGGAGCAGGCAATTCGCAAGTGGCCCACCCCAACATTGGTCAAGGAATTGTGAAGCTTTTAGGGATGTGTACTTTCCTTAAAAAGTTCACGCCAAATCTTTTTGAAATGGCTTCGCCCTTATATAAGGAGAGTGGAGCAAAGGTGCTCCAGTGGTCTTATATCCTGAAGGTTGCCTTTCAAGCGGTAAAGTGCACCCCGTTGCCCATATCCGTCCTTTGCCATGTAGATTCTGAAAAAGAGTTTATTGTTGCTACTGATGCCTCTAATTTCACCATAGCGGATGCCTTGTTACAAGTAGGCGGAGATAGAATATAGCATCCAATGGGATATTTTTCCGGGAAGATGTCTTTACCAGAGGTGAACTACGCCGTTTATGACAAAGTGTTATTAGCATTGATTGAGGCGCTTACCTATTGGCATCATCACCTTCATGGCTCATCCCAAATCTTCCACATATAGATCATCATGCCTTTCTGTACTACTGCACACCTCATGTCCTAACCCCACGGAAACCCTTCTGGTATGAAACCTTGGCCCAATTTGTGTTTTCTTATGTGTTTACCAAAGGCAAGTATAATGGTTTGGCGGATGCTTTGTAACGAATCCTCACTATCTCCTGATCCTAAGGTGGTAGAGATGCATAATACTCACTTGATGATTATGCCAGGTAAGATAATGTCCCATCACTCCTCTCTCTCAACCCATGGGTCAGCGGTTACTCCTATGAAAGTGTGGATGAATATGGTATGTTCAGAAAGGTGGTCCTTTCACAGTCCTTGTTAGTGGAATATATCCTGGTCCTCGCCAAGAGCTAGCTTTATCTGGAATATTTTACTATGTATAACACGTGAAGAATGAGATGGTTAGGTTTCAGGGTTGCCTATGGGTTCCTTCTGGACCAATTCACCTGGAAATCATCTGAGACCATCATGATGAGATCAACATATTATTTCCTGGGAAGGCGATGACTTTAGAACAATTTTCCGCGCTTATAATTGGAAGGGTTAGCTGCGCGGATTTCCAGGTATTGTAAGGAGTGCAAGGTCTGAAACCAAATGAAAATAAATCGTCAGCCCCTCACAGTGTTTCTGGTTCCAGCTCAAAGAGCTGAAGGGCCTTGGACTTACCTATTGGTGTATTTACTGTGGATTTATCTGCGTCTGATGGCTATGATGCCATCATGGTAGTGGTGGATCATTTTACGAAGTTCGCCCATTTTATACCCTGTAGAACTATGGTAACTACGTCAGAAATGGCTAGGCTCTCTGTATCTCATGTATTCGCCCTCATGAAGTTCCCCAAAAGAAATTTTAATTGAAATACCCTGTTTACTCCTGTTTTTTTGGGAACAGCTGTGTAAAGCTCTTAAAATTTGCCCCTTCCGTTCAACTACCTATCATTTCCAATTAGATGGGCAGACGAAAAAGTGAACCAGTGCTTGGAATAGTTACTGAAGTGATACACTGCCGGGAATTATTCAAATTGAGTTTCTCACCTTTTAATGGCCCAGTTTAGGTTTATTGCGGGGAAGGCTGACCAGGGGATGGACACTTCCAAAAAGACATAAAGAAATGGAACGTAGAACGGGGGAGGCACCCCAGAGAAGCAATACTATCTTCTGTTTCCAGCGGGAACGCCACTACAGGGAGGAGGGGAACGTTAAAGGGGCTGAAACCACAATTGAGCACGTGTGTAGGAAGGGGTCCGAGTTGATGAACCAAACTGGGAACCAGGAGGAGACCAACTGACAGCGACGCGGTGGGAGGTATCCAAACATCCACGCTTGAAAGTGGTCTACTAAGTGGGACCAGAACTGGTGGACGGCTTCTGGGAGGGTGGGGGTGAAGCCTGCAATGGCATCTAAGACAATCGTGTGGATGGTCCACATGGCGATTGCAACCACCAGAGCATGGAGGGAGGGTGGGAGAGGGGAGACCATAGATAAAGCAAACATATCCCTAGATAAACTGAAGGGATGTGTCTGATCTTGGCCAAGCAGCCATTGCACTTCGCGCCATATCGCTTTTAGAGGTAGGGCACTTCTCCAGGAGGTGAAACAGCGTTCCATACTGGCCACACACGACGCAGGATGAGTGTAAAGTGTTAGAGCGCTCAGCAGTATGGTACACCCACCTCTGACATCGCCACACATGGGAACGGACATGAGGCAGCGGCAGAGGGTGGTGGGTGTATTTCCAAATGGCTTTCTGGGTTTCAAGGGAATAAGGAATATCCATCATGTCCAGGTAGTCCACCCTGGATAGAACATGGGACCGTGTGGGTATTATTCCATCCAGAATGGGTAGACCCTGTACCTCCTGTATGAAACGAGGAGAGGGGCGCCCTCTCTGGGCTGTGTGCTCACACATATGGATTCTCCACTCAGCGCTCCGCATGGGGAGAAGGATTCGTTTGAAGTGGGTGCAGTACCAGGAGGACCAGCAGCTGAAGGGTGGGAAGCCAGATATTACATCAAGGATTGAGGGTGTGACGGATTGGCAAGGCCCAGGGCGTGGGAGAAGTTGGAGCGGGCCACGCGGGACCAGTGTTGGGAGGGGATCATAGGGATGGTGACGGCCGCGATCCAGGTGCCCAGTATCTTTGCAGCATGGGCCTCAAAGTCGAGCAGGCCCATGCCACCACTATGGCGAGGGCCAAACATGACCTCCAGTCACACTGGCGGTGGGCGGCCCAACCAGAGCCACCCTTGTAGAAGAGCATACAGAGATTTGTAAAAACCTGGGGAGAAGGCGATGGCGTGAGCTCCAAACCAAACTTTGGAAAGGAGCATAGAGTTGGCTAGAACAACCCTGCCAGTAAGGGAAGTAGGGTGGGCATGAGGGAGGCTATGTGCTTCATCACGTTATCCAGAATATGGTTTTCATCATTGAAGAGGCATACCCGCCTGCCTCCAACCACACTCATAGTGGCGGACGGGCCCAACGGTGGGGCGCTGCGCAAAGGGGAGCACAAGTGGGGCGGTGTGGGGTGGGCAGTGTAAGAAGGCACGTGTGATAGCAGATGGGCCAGGCTGGAAACAGGCCGCTGAGGCCCAGTGGGTTTGATACCGACCAAGGAGGATGATTTCAGTTTTGGAGGCGTTTAGTGCAGCATTACTTACCCGGGAGTAAACCTGGATAAGGGCTTCAAGCACGCGTGCATCATGATTATTAGACACCATGACCACACAATCATCAGCGAATGCCATCATCTTGCCTGGGGCTTGGCCTTGCACATGGACCCCAGTGAGGCGGGCATTCACATTTCGAAGTAGTGGGTCAAGGCTGAAGTTATATAAGAGAGGGCTAAGGGAGACCCCTTGTCGCAAGCCCCTTTGAGGGCGGACTACTTCCGTGAGGAAGTCAGGGCCACGCACTGCCATTGTCGCAGATTCTTTCATCAGCATCACCCAGCTGATGAAGCGGGGGTAGGCGGAATTGGTGTAGGCAGACCCTGAGGTAATCCCAGTTTACTCTATGATAGGCCTTCTTTTGGTCTAAAAATACAAGTGCCTCAGAGGCCGTTGTCATGTGTTAGCCACAGAATGTACGTTATCTCAAATCGGCCTTCTGGGTATGAAACTGAATTGTTCTGGGGAGATGGTGGCAGATGTTAAAGTCTCTAGACGGTTAGCCATAATTTTAGTTAAAATTTTAGTATCAGTGTTGGTTAGAGAAATGGGGCGCCAGTTGGCCAAGTCTAGCTTATCCCCTTTTTTGAATAGAGTAATGGTGTAGGCCTCTTGCCCTCCTGGTAGAAGGCGCGTTTCCAGAAGGCTCTGGTTAAGGGAGTCAAGCAACAGTGGGGATAAATATTTGAAGTACTTCTTATAAAACTCATATGGAATGCCATCAGGGCTGGGGCATTTCCAATTTGGTGCACCGCGGATGGCATACCAGAGTTTATCCGGAGTGATCAAATTCATTAACTCCGGGTATTGAAACAGTGCAGATGTGAGCACTATTAAGAAAATCTCGCCATTTTGGCTGGCAGAATTGGTTTGGATCAGTATAACTTGGAGTAATAGTTTTATATCTCAATTGCTACTTCAGCTGGCTTATCCATGACGGAATTCTCTGGCTTTTGCACCTGTGTGCAGGCCAAGCTCTGGTGCAGTGTGAAGAATTTTCAAAAAAAAGAAGTGGAGCACATGTTGCCTGCTATGATGTGTTTAGCTCTGTACTGAACACAAACCTGATGCTTGTGCTGCCTCTCAAGAGCGTTAAGGTGGGCGGCTACTTACGCCCACTTGTGACCCCAAGCAGGGCTGTAGCCCGTGGCTGGGATGTTGGACTCCAGGTGGGGCTAGCTCCTCCAGAGCGCGAGATGATGGCTGAGGTAGAGCATGAGCGGCGGGGGGAGAGGTGGCGAGCATGGTGGATCATGTCAACTTTGAAGCTGACCAGTTAGAAACTGGGCCATCACAAAATGGTGTGATAAACTCCTGTGCCAAAGTCGCGGATTCCACCCATGTGGAAAATCTTGATGATGTGAGTTCAGGTGGGCGAAGTTTGCACCGGTGTGGAGCCTGAGCCACTGGGTTGGGTAGGTGGAAGGTAAATGAGATCATCCTGTGGTTGGAGAAATTAATTTTTGACATGCGGAAGTGGGAAATCTGGATATGAAAATTCATTGGAGCAAGGATAAGGTCAATGTGGGATATGGACCTTAAATGGCTGTTGTGGATGTGTGGGCACAACATGTTCTCTAGTAGTGGAGCATGGCGCAGCAGTGCGTCAAACAACCCAGGGTGGCATTTAGGACACAAAGTTCTATGTGACCCTGAGGTGGAAAGGGTGAGGGAGGCCAGCGGTCAGTGGATGGATCCAACCAACAGTTCATATTGCTGACTACAAAAGGGTCAGGGGTAGCTGATGTGATTTGACTGATGAGAAAAATTCCCAATGCTCTCATTCAAAGGTTGGGGCATTGATGTTGACGATAGCGTGCGCCATGTCAGCCCACAAAAATTTGACCATGATGACTCAGCCATTAAGGAAGGATTCAGATGATAAAAATTAGAAGAAAATGTTTAATGAACAAGCACTCCACAGTGCTCTGACCAAAAGGATAGGGATGGGAGGAGCATGGTTTTCCAAGCATCCTCAGAACTGCATGTACAGTGGGACTCCTGGATGGCCAGGATGTCCATGGGTATTTTTTTATAAAAAACTCAGTTTCCTAGCTCAGGATAGTGAGGCCTTGAGTCTGGTGATGTTCAACATCCCTAAAGTAAAGGCTCCCCCATCACACCTTAAGTGCGAGGGGAAAGGGCACCTGGGCCCTTCAGCCTCCTCTTGATTCTCACGGCGCTTCTTGGCGCCTCAGGTGTGTGCAGCAACATAGTCAGAAGAGTGGTTGAGTTTGGCAGTCAGGTTCACATTAGCTTTAGCCTTTATTTTAGTTTCCCCGCTGCAGAACAATTTTTTGCAGTGTGCTCGAGTGTGGTGCACCATCAGTTAAATTAGAAAAATTTCAGGTAGGTTGGAGACCAAGTTGGTTTCAACCGGAGCTTGGTTGCAAAGATTGGGAGAATTTGTTTCACCCATCAGATAGATCGGGTGGCCCAATTGGCTTGGGCCTCCCGATCTGATTGGTTGAGGGATTTCTGAGTTGCTTCTGCCGCGAAGGTTTTGATGTCCTCCTGGCGTTGGGAGTGTGGGATAGTGGAGGGTGACTTTGGCCGCTTCCTTGGCCGCGGCCCTGTGGGCCTGCTTGGCCTTCTTCTGCTCTTGAGGGGATATTGGCTTTACTAGTAAGTAGCAGCCTTGTGCTCCCCACGGGAAGGTCTCTTTAGTATTAGCAGTTGGTTTATAGTGGGCCTCCCCATTGTTCATGGCCGCCGAGGGCTGTTCTTGGAATATGATGCCCTCCTTTGTGGGGCAAGCGAGTGCCTTATGGCCAAACGCATCACAGTGGGTGCAGATGGGGGGCGCTGTCCATGGTGACTTGGAAAGGGTGGGTGGTATGCCCTCGATATTGATATAAGTGGAGAGCAGGATCTGGGTTAGATCCTTTGCTATCTCCTCAGTTGGGGTCAGAACAGCGATGGATTTACCAGTGCACAGGTGTGGCATCATCATAAAGCGTTGCATCTCAAGGGATAGAATTTCGCGGTATATATTGAGCCCATCCTTCAGGTGTCATTCTAGTATGGCGCGTTTGACCATAGTGGGCAGAAAGTCAAAGGTGAGAGAAAAATTTGGTTGGATTTTGTCCATCTGGTGCACTTAGTTTCAATGATTCGCTGTCCTTCAGGGAGGTCAATTACGATGCACACTGCAGCAGCTTCATCCGGTGGCTCCTTACTTTCAAAACCTAGATCCAGCCAACCGCATGACATGAAGCGGGGTGCTATGTACACCGCATTTGGGAAATGAATTTGTACATATCCACAAAACTTTTCCCACAGCGCCATTTGTTTTTATTTAACCGAGGTAAGCCGACCAGGGGACAGACATTACCTAATATATGTGAAACTAAGAGAATAACTAAGAAATATAAAAAATTGGGCACCCCAGGGTACTCAAGTTACCCCTGTTGCCAGCGGGACTGCCAGGTAGGAGGGGGTTGGTGCACTACTCCGAGGGGGTTTCCCTGCTATGGAGCAGGTGTGAAGGAAAGGGTCTGTGTGGAGGAACCAGAGTGGGAACCATGATTCTATGAGCGCTTTTTGTCTTGGTCTCATATATCCATAGAGCCAGGCTTGGAAGTGCTCTAGTAAGTGGACATGGAATCTGTTAGTAATCCCATAAATGGTTAGGACCGTGCCCTTGAACGCATCTAATGCAATTGTGTGTATTGTCCACATTGCAATGGGTATTATTAGGGATCAGAGGGTAGATGGGATTGGTGACTCGATCTGGAGTGCGAAGATACTCTTTGATAATGAAATTCCTGTTTGTATTGAATTATGAGCAGGCGTGCGACTTCCTGCCATATAGCTTTGGTTGGGGGCATGTTTCTAGGCGGTGATGTAGGGATCCCTCCTCCACATACTGCACATGTTTTGTGGAGGGAGTTGGATTGGTCCGCATTCCTATAGGTCCTTCTCAAACAGCGCCAGGCGTTTTCTCTTATCCTTGGTTGTAGGAGTGGGTGGTGTGTCATTTTCCACATTGCTTTCTGTGTAGTTAGATCATTTGAATGTCCAGCATATCTAGGTATTCTATCCTAGCTATGCTTGGGGTTGTTGCGAGCATATTCCTCTGAGGGTGGTTTTCTGGGATTCTTAATCTGAATTGGGGGCTGTGTCGTCCCCTTCCCTGTATAGTACCCATGTTCTCTATGGTCCATCCCATATGGCGGATAGTTCGGAGGATATGTTTGAAATGAGGGGAGGTTCCATGTGGACCCGTTGCAATAGGGTGCTTGGCAAGGTATGAAAGTAGTCTGGGTGGACTATGTGGGTTGGTTAATTTGAGCGCCTGTGCAAAGTTAGTCCTTGCTGCTCTGGACCAATGTTGTTGCGGGAGGTCTGGAGCAAGAATTTCCTTTATCCAGGTACCTAGGATGTGATTGGCGTGGTTATCAAAATCTATTAGTCCCATGCCTCCGCTTGAGCATGGGCCAAATAGTGTTTCCATCTGTATAGGAGGGTGAGAGCCAGGCCACAGCCAGCCCTGGATAAGCGCGCAAAACGAGGTTATAAAGGTAGGTGAGAAGGCTATCGCATGGGCCTGGTACCACGGTATTGGGAGGATGAGCAAGTTAGCAACTGTAATTCGTCCTGTTAGTCCTGAGGTTCTTCCCTTGAGGGAGGCGACGCGTTTGGATACCCGTTGTAACAGGTTACTTTCCATTGTCTCATTAGCATATCCCCCTGATTCTAGCCAGATTCCAAGGTGTCAGACAGGAGTGGTGGTGGGAGGTGTTGCAAAGGGTAAAATAATTGGGTTTTTTCTTTGAGTGTTGGTGTGAGGCTCTGATGTTGTGGCCCAATTGTTTGTGTATTTGCCTAAGAGGATGATTTCTGTCTTCCTTTTGTTGAGCGATGCATTGCTCACCTTGGAGTATTCCTCTAGAGTGTGTTCCAGCTGTCGGGCATCTTCATTGTTTTCTATACCTGCTACGCAGTCATCTGCAAAGGCCAGTATCTTGACTGTTGGTCGTCCTTGTGCGTTTATCCCCATGAGACGTGAGTCAGTTACTCGGAGGAGCGGGTCAAAGCTGAAATTGTATAGCAGTGGGCTAAGGGGATCTCCTTGTTTGAGCCCTCTGTGTGGTTTGATATTGTTTGTTAGGAATCCAGGGCCGCATACAGCCATGGTTTCAGATTCTGTTAGGAGCATCGCCCATTTTATGAATCTTGGTGGGAGTTTGAAGGCATGTAGACATTCTTTTAGGTATGGCCAGCTAACACGGTCATATGCCATTTCCTGATACAAGAAGACCAGGGCACCAGTTGCTTTGGATTGGCAAATGTTTGCAACAGGGTGTATGTTGTTCCAGATTGAACGCCCTGGTATAAACCCAAACTGGTTGGGTGATAGGACGTCAGATGCAATTGCGCCTAATCTAGCTGTTAGAATTTTTGTTAAAATTTTTGTGTCAGTGTTGGAGAGTGCAATTGGGCGCCAGTTGGCCAGGTCCAACTTCTCACCCTTTTTATACAAGGTTATAACGTAGGATTCATGGCCTCATGGTAATAGGCGTGTTTCCAACAAACTCTGGTTCATAGACGCCAATAGGAGGGGGGCAATTTGCTGAAAATATTTTTTTAAAATTTGTAGGGTATCCCATCAGGCCCTGGGCATTTTCTACGTGGTGCACCGCGAATTGTTTCCCAAAGCTCCTCCCATGTGATAAGGGATAGTATATTGTAATTTGGTGGTGTACTTTGTATCTTGGCAGTTTGAATAAATTCTTTAATTTTTTGTGGATCTGTTGGCATACTGCGATATAATTCGGTGTAATAGCGGTGTACTTCCGCCTTGACCTCCTCAGGGTCAGTTGCCACGGTGCCGTTGGTCTTGCAGACCTGTGTGCACGTGGGCTGGTTTCCTTGGGAGTGGAATTGGCGGAAAAAGTATGTCAAACAGGTTTTGCCTTCCTTTATGAACTTACCTTTGTTTGATACTTTGATTCTGTGTTGGTGTTCAAAGATGAGATTGTTAAGTCAGGATGAAATTTCTGCCCATTTGTGTCCCCAATTAGGGCTATAGCCAGATCTCAGAGTATCTATTTCCAGGCGGTCTAGTTCTGCCAAGGTACGCTTGATTGTGGCTGTGTCCACGGTGTACTTGCGTGATTCAATATGTTGGGTTTTGTTGATTAAATCTTTTTTGAAATTTTCCCATGTTCTGATGGGATCTGAAGTGAATGGGGCTGTGAATTCTGGGTTTGTAGCCTTGTTTTCAACCCAGTCAGATATCTCAGGCAATCTTATATTTTCTGGGTGAAGCTTTCTCCAAGGCGACACCTGTGCCCACAGCGCCATTTGTTGAATATCCAGGAATGCCCAAACTCCATATTCCACCAACGAAAGTGGTTGAGAGTGCAGCGTATTGATGTACTGGTTGCATTGCGCCTGCCAAGCTAGAATTTCTTCAGAAAATGGTAACCGCCAGTTTTTTTGTTTTTGTCTAATCCGCCAGATTCTCCAGGGTGTTTGCAAAAGTTGGAAGTCGTGGGGCCACCCATTTGCCTTTTATCTTACTTGCCCAACTGCTCCCTGACATGGGCGCAAACTAATCTCCTCGGTGAGATTATCAAACTAAAGTCAGTCTTGAATTGAATTTGTTACAAAAGTGATTGCAACGAGAAAGAAAAGTTTTTCCCCATGGCCCAGTTTAACTATAACAAAACTCTCATGTGACTATTAGCTAGTCCCCATTTTTTGCCAACCATGGGTTAAACCCCGCATTCTCTATGAAGCCCAGCTGTAGATCCAAAGTTAAAGCAGTGGTGGACTTTGATAGTACTATCAAGAAAGTACACCAGGGGATTACCTCAAATTTGGAGGCGGCAATGCAAGCTTTATAATCAGAAGGTTGAAGGAAAGAAAACAGGTAGGTCCTGCGTACAAAGAATAGGATCTTGTGATGCTTAATGCTCAAAACATCCCTATCAAGAGGCCATGTAAAAAGCAGGGACCAAAGAGGATAATGCTTACCGCGT
The DNA here is from genome assembly GCA_022478985.1 of Massospora cicadina. Classification (NCBI taxonomy): domain Eukaryota; kingdom Fungi; phylum Entomophthoromycota; class Entomophthoromycetes; order Entomophthorales; family Entomophthoraceae; genus Massospora; species Massospora cicadina. The sequence continues at coordinate 84,576 of JAKSZP010000340.1, read as the reverse complement.
TAGCAGAAAAATGGGTAACGCCACATATAAGTTGTATCCCCACCTTTCATTCTGGATCATTGCAGTCTTTTATGAAAGCAAGCTGACGTTGTTTAAGGGCCCCCCACCAGAGACCCTAGAGGATTATCTCATGAATGTGGCACCAGAGTTGGAAGTGGAGGAGATTGTAGCCTCCCACAGATTAAGAAGTATGCTTGAGTACCTAGAATATAGAAGAAATACAATGCAGCAGAAAATAGTTGGTACCAGAATGCAAAGTGCCCATGCTCAAATTCTGATCTATGTTTCTACGAGAGTTTTTCCTGGGGCAGCAGGACCCATGTCGCAGCAAACCGTCTCCACCATGAAGCTGGCCTCAGCCCATAAGAACTTTTTTTTGGCAAAAGCCATGGAGGAGGGGTGGAGCCCCAAAAATGATGAGAGGATAAAGTCATGGCTACATGACATAATTGAGGATACTTAATGCAAGGACAAGGCTGGTCGTCAGGAGACCAAAAATGTCAAGTTACAACGTTTTTAAACTTGAAACATACCCTGGACCAACTCTGGGTACAGGCAAGGTATGCCCAGGTTGGCCCTGGAGATGGGCGTGATGCTCAGCCTGGCATTACAGTGAGGGCGTTAAAACGCACCAGCTACATCATTGATTCTTATAGTTTGTTACAGTTATTGGAGGAACAGGGTTTTGAAATCCAATCCGTTTTTAATTTAAAGTTGGGATGAGCCAATTTGCAACCCCTAACTTAAAGTTCAGACAATTTTAAGTTACAGAACCCTTGCCAACGGTAGTGTGTACCTATTGGTTCGCCTAGGCTTAGAACCACTTTCGCTAATTGAAAGTTCACTCCCAGTGGTTACTTATGTTTTTAAGACCAACATTCCTCGTTGGTCATATAGTTTATTGAAACCCCATTCACCAAAAGTATTTTATGTGCACTTTATTTAGCTTTGTTGTTAACCTTTCACAGGTACAATTTAGTCAAATGGGTGCCCTCCTTTCTTGTGGCTGTCTTTGCGCAGTCCTTCTAGGCAGTGCTTTATTTATCCTTTACTTGGTGAAGTGCCCTCTGTATTGGGTGGGGCCTCGCCCGCCACCTCTACTGTAATGAGAGCATTATAGACACGCTCTTAACTCAGCTTCTACTCTCCCTGATAGAAGCAACTCAGATCAATGACGAACTTGCCACATTTATATTGACACAGCCTTTTTAACCACATAAACTACCCAATACATCATCACACCTTGTCTCTTCTGCTCCCTCTAGTGTTGGAGCTGTCCAGGAACTTTTACAATGTTAATCCTCAACTCCTCGCTCCACTAGGCCGCCCTGCTCTAAGAACTGACCAATCATCTCATTTAAACATTAGTAAGAATAGTACAAGCATTATGTCAATAAGTGACTAAGTTTCTTTTGCCACACTGCCGGTCACTTGTCCCACAATTGCCCACAGAAGGCACCCACTTAGACATCATCTCTGTTAGAAATTAACATTAATTCTCAGTCTTACACAGTATTATCACTTAATATCTAATACTATGTCAGCTAAAATGCTTTTAAGGCTCTGCTCAATTATGGTGCTACACAAAACTTTGTCAAGCCATAGGTTGGCAAAATGATATGACTCAACTGAAGCGCTAAGAGCAACACAGTGACCCTGAGTAATGGCTTAAGAACCCAAGCTGTTCTTTGCAATGAAAATAAAATGTTTGCTTGGAGAGATCTAGGTGGCCACCCAGTTTTAGTTCCTGGATGACTTATCCTAACTGATGATTCTGGGTAATATATGGGTTTTAGAGAAACGCTTAAACTGAATTATAAAACAAAGAGATCATGATTGCTCAAGGAGAGGTATTATGGTCACTAAGTATTGACTACACTGACTTGTCAAACTTACTTCATGCCATCTATTGTGACCCATTATAGGGGCCACTCTCAAATTCTTGAAGACCTGGTTGAGGATATCTAGCGAGGAAGAGGCCAGCATCCTACCTCACCATACAGATTTCAACCATGCCATTGACTTGCTTCCTAGAACCAAGCCATGACCTGACCTATAGTTGCAACCATAATGAACATATTAAGCTGAATCAGTAGCTCAAAGACATGCTTGCGTGGGGCTTTATCTGATTCTCCAAGTCACTATGCTCTTTTTTTAGTACTAGATGGTCAAGTCACGATGCTCTTCACTGTTATTGCTTGTTAAGTAGAAGAGCATTGTGTTATGCCCCTGTGGTGATTACCATATTTTAAATAGCATCACTGATAAGTACTGGTACTAATTAAAATAATAGCGAGTTTAGAGAGCAGCTCACCAAAAAATATTTTTCCAAGGTTGAGCTATGATTTGCATTCAACCAGATTCACATCAAGTCTAGTGACAAATGAATAAACTGCTTTCAAGACATGCTATGGACTCTTTCAATAGTAGATGATGACATTTGGTCTGTGCAACGCACCAAGTACTTTCCAGACTCTTATTAACACGGTCCTTGGGAGCTCCCTTAATGAGTCTATGTTGCCTACCTGAATGATATCCTAATTACAACCAATCTGCTGAAGATCAACATTGGCACCTTCAGGTAGTTTTTCAGTAACTTGATGACAAAACTCGTTTGTAAATCTCTCAAAGTGTGAATTTTAAATCCAAAGTTGAATTCCTAGGTTACATCATCTGCCAAAGGTGCTTTGCAATGACCCTTAACAATATTGACGTTGTAATGTCCTGCCTGTTCCTAAGTCCCATAAGTAAGTATGAAGCCTTTTGGGGCTCATCAATTTCTTCTGATATTTTATCAAGAATTTTTCTAGAATAGCGCTTTTTATGACTTGACTCATGACTGATACTTTCAAATTTTAATAAACCCCACAGACTGATGAAGCATTCAAGACCTACAAACAATCATTTGTTACAACTCCCATGTTAGCCATGTCTGACTACTTAAAACCATTTGTACTCGAGACTGATGCCTTGGACAATGCCATCAGGGAGGTCTAGTCACATGAGGGGAATGATAATAAGCCACACCCTGTAGATTATTACTTTGAGAAGATGTCTCTGCCAGAATGCAACTAACCTATCTATGACAAGGAACTCATGGCAATCATCAAGGCGTTGAAACACTAGGGAAGTACCTCTGAGGGGCTGGACTCACCATCAAAATACTCATGGACCACAATAACCTGGTTTACTTCACAAAACCCCATCAACTAAATCAGCAATAAGCTTGATTGCCCCTACCACAATGATTATGACCTAAACATCCAGTACAAGCCAAAAATTACTAACACGACCTTCTGAAGAACTAAGCCAATGACCTGATCACTTTTGTGATGAATCTAAAATCCAAGACTACTTTACCAGACCTTGTTACCTTCCAACAAACAGGCAGTGAACCTCTTGCAGATCATGACTCAATGCAAAGAAGTGATTATTACTCAGTTTAATAATTAATTTCGCCAAGAACACTGTGAATGTCCTCACTGAACAGGCCACAGCTAAGAGATTGGAACACGACTACTCTATAAAAATGAAAACTTGTACTGCAAACAGAGTTTGTTTATACCCAAAGGTCAACTTCAGAATAAAGTGCTCTGATACTACCACGATTCTCCAATGTCCAGACACCCAGGAAGATGAAAGGCAATGAAGAAAATACAATGATTTTTTTGCGGCTGGTACTAAAACAGGACATTGACATTTACAATTCAAATTTCAAAATATGAAGAGGAACAAAGCCTCACTAGAATCTACCAAATGGCTTAATCCAACCTTAGGAGAATCCCAAAGAACCTTAGTAATTGATGTCAATGTACTGCATAGTTAAGTTGCTTAAACTCCCATGGTTTCAGTGTCATCCTAATGATCGTTGACAGGTTTACAAAGATTGCAAACTTCATCTCAATGACCACCAATATCACAGCTTAATAGACTGCTAACTTGTATATTAGGCATGTCTTCCTGCACCACAGTATTCCAAAATAAATTATCCTTGATCAAAGGCCCTATTTCACCTCACATTTTTGGGCCCAGGTACTGAAGGACTTGAAGATTAAGCGCCCATTGTCCACCTCTTACAACCCTCAGAGTGATGGCAAAACGGAAAACAGATCCTTGAGAAGTACTTCTGCTGTCACATCAATACCAGACAGGACAGCTGGGTAAACCTCTTGCTAATGTCTTAGCTTGTCTGAAACATCCAAGTTTACACTTTATGCAGAAAACCCATTTAAAGCCAGTACAGTTTTGACCCCATTTGAGACTCTTTTTCAGATTCACTATCAAAGAACAATTTTAGTCAATACCGGGTATCATTCATATAACAGGCCCATCACGAGTGTCAGTGCAACTTGGAAAAGTGAAGAGAATGTACAAGGAGTTTGTAGACCAGAAATGGGTACTGGGAAGACCGTTAGCTCCGGGAGATGAAGTATAACATGATGCATACAAGGTTCCCATCTTGGTGCCCTCTCTGAAGTTGGCACACGTGCAGGTGGGCTCCTAGAAGGTAATCAAAAAGATAGGCAGCATAGCCTAATGTGTGGAGCTATCACCCACTTGGAACATCTACAATGTTCTCCATCAGGATTTTCTCCACAAGAAGGATGAAACCTCCTTGCCAAACCAGAGGGTACGCCATGCCCGCCCCCATCAAAAAGGGACCTGTCAGGATTCAAGATGATGAGCGAGTTAAATACTGACCCCAAGTTGAGTCTCAATAAGTCAACTCTCAAGACAGCACAAATGAAACCCATGCATGAAGACACCAGTAAGAGTATTGATAAAGAAGCATCACGTGTACCAAAATCGATGGAGATGCCTTCTGGAAATGTTTTCCACTTCTCAAACCTCAAGAGGCGTTACCCCCACTGTGGCGGTCATGAGGATGATGAATAACAATGAGGGTGCCGACCAGGCAATCATTCTAGAGACTGTGAAAGATTCTGATTGTACAGGGACATGTAGATCCCCTCAGCACCACGTCCCTATGCATCCTAAAATATTTACACTTTTTAACTCAAAAAAGTATTCTATCTATAGCCATCTTTTTGTTTTATTGACATCTCCACTAGTTTACCGCTTTGAGCCCATTTTCACAAATTGACTACAGTCAAGAGAATCGTTATGCTGAGATAAGTGAGGCTTACTACAGGGGGCTCCAAGATGTTCAAGTGAAAACGTCTATCACAAAAATTGGAGACTTAATAGCAGTCATGAAGGTTAATCTGCTTCCAATATAGAAGCGTAACCAATGTATTAACACCATTCAATATGAAGTAACTAACATGCAGCCTGAAAGCTTAGAATTTAAAGCCAATTCGCAGTTCTCTCTGACATCTTTTTACAAAGATAGTATTAACTTCAATAGTAGAACCTTAACAAAAAAAATTTACAGCTACAGATGGTATCTACTCTGTGAGAGGCAGTTCCAGTCACTACCGCGCCTTTTATCTCCTTCCATGATGTGAGATTTATATACTTTAGCTTTATTGCTATTGGTAGAGTTGGATTTGGTACTGAATGCAATCTCTGTAATTTCGTCCATCATGCCATACATCACCTTCTACAAGTAGTCAGGTCGCATCACCATAAAGTCTCTAACAGCAAGGGATTACTCAAACCTTACAATCTAATTTTGTCAATTTCTATAACAATGCCTCACCTTTTGATCATGACAAGAAGGAAGCCATTGTCAATAACTGCCAATGTATAAATGAGTCTCATAACCAACTAATTGTGTTGGATATTGACTTTTGGGCTACCTCAAGGACCAGTTTTGCTAGGAATGTAAAGTTACTTGAGGCTTTCTGGAATCAACGCCTCAACAAAGTTGATGATTTTGTTCAGACCATCCAACAGCACTACCAGGAGTTAGCCACTCATGACACCACCTCTAGAAGTGTAGGGAAGGAGGGACATAGTGGCCATAAGGTCCCAAAGGTTATGAAGGTCCCCATAATCCACATGGACCCTCCAGTCCTGCGGTGCCTGCTCCGGGTGATCCTGATGATTTAAGAAAGAAGGACGTTCTAGCAGCTCACACTGTCCTATGGGATTAAAGATGCAATGTGGCTCGAGTATGAAAGCTCTTAGTGGACAGAGTCCCTCTAGATTCTTGAGTCTCAATAGAGGCCATGTCAGATGATATAAAAAATTTCAGTTCCTTCACCAAGCACACCAATAATCACATCGCCCAAAGTTGAACAAACCAGTTGAGGTTTAAAACATGCTTGAATTGCTTTGAGAGCGAGCTGCTTTTTTGACGTGCCAACATTCAAGCATTGAAAGAGAAAATGGATTAAAAAGCCTCAATTACCTCACTAAATTAAAAAAGTAATGATATTCAAGTGGACTTTGAGGGTTTGATAGATGACTCTTTTAACAGGCCACTCATAACTATAAGAAACTGAGATTTCTGAGCCTGAACTGATTACTGGCATTTATACCCTTTCCACTCCTATTGCGATTTATTTTAAGCCTAATTTCAAGGAGAAGTTTACCAGTATCCAGAAAAGTATTGTCTACTTCATATAAGCCAATAAAAGTTACCATGGAAGAGGCTACTGACTGACATAAGGTGAAATATATCCACTCCTGACTGATTGTACCTCTCAGGTGATTATACTCCACATCTAAAGGAATGGCAAATCTGGGAACAGTTCCATACCGCCATTATCTAAGAATTTTGGCAGCAACCAAACCTTGAATAATCAAAAGTAAGCATTTATGGACATTCATTTGAATAAAGGAGAAAGCCTTGTGGAGTTTGCCACATGATTCTATGCCTAAGCACAGACCTTGATCACATAAAAACTGCATCACCTTGGATGAAGCCGTCACTGAAGTCATCTCCACATTGTAATCATAAATAGAGGTTCAATTGCATTTGATCAGACAGAAGAATGGGTTTACTTTTATTCAGGAAATTAAGTAAGCGCACAATGAAGTACTTGAACTACCCTGCATCCTGTAACAAACTGGTTCTTTCCAGTAGTGGACAAAAGTGTTGGGTAACACCAACCAAGTAATAGTCCACAACCCTGAAAGCACCCCAAAGAAGGCTCTGAATGTCCGCATACTAATATGTTGGGGCTTATTTAATCCTTGTAAAAGAGTTAAGAGGATACTTAACCCTAACAGAGCTCTATGACCCCAAGAAAGAGATAGGAGGGATACCACCAAATGATCAAGTTAAGTCTCTTGGTTCAAAGAGAACATGTTCTTCATAATGTATTTTATCAAAAAATTGAAGGGTTATTCAAATATTTTATATAGCAAAAAAACTGCTAAAATACATAGAATTGAGAGATGAAATCTACTCAAATCTTATTTATAATAGTCATAAATAATGCTCCAAACTTGGTTAATTCTGATGATTATTTATGCTGCTATTGTAAAGATAAATGATTTAAGAAGTATGTAGTAGTTTTAGTTGTTCTTAAGGAATTCATGTATGTCATAGTTGTTAAGCACTCCTAAATAATTAAGATTGTGGGAGTTTGATGCAAAAATGCTTAATTTAAGGCCTATTTTACAGGCTCAAACTTTAGATTGCATTTAGAGTAAATTGTGAGGAGAAAAAAGGCTACCTTCGACTTCTTTTACATAACTTTTTGCTAAGTTTTTCCTCCATTTCAGAACCACTATAATAAGGGGTTCCTCTTGATTCTAACTGCTGATGTGGCCTGGCATTAAGTTTAGATTGTAATTTAATTAAATGAGTTTGATGGGCGATTTTAAAATCCTGTGAATTCCTTAAAGACATATAGGAGCTTTATTTGATATACTTGTGGCCAGTTTTGGTTTTTTCTATTTTAAGATTATTAAAATTTTGTTTTTATTAGTATCATCTCTAATAAAGGTAATGTGATAGCCAGGAATGTCCTGTACTGTCACAAATCTTAAGTTTACTGCATTCATTTCTTCCAGCTGCCCCAGTTCAACATTGTTATAAACCAGAGAAACCCCAGACCTTGTGTTGGGACTTCAGGGGAGCAAGTCCAACCCAGCTTTTATTAATCAGGGAACCAAAAACCCCAGCGAGTTAATAGGTCATTAAGGTCTTAAGTAAAACTAAAAAAGGAAAGGAGATAATTGAGAAACGGTTGTTGAGGGGTAGTTGGTTGTTATTAGTATCTAGCCTTGAAACTGGATTACTCTTTTACCTGTGAGACAGGAATCCAAGTCTTCAAAAATGGTTTCTTTAATCCCTACCCAATAGTACCAATCCTTAATCCACTTGTAGGTTTTCTTTTCTCCTCCATGAACTAGGGTGTAATGAGCTTACAGGATATCAGGCACGCGTTCTGAGGGCTGAAAGTAAGCCAACCACTGTGCCCTCACCTGATTGTTCAATATCCACACTCCACCTTGGTATTGTGAGAGTGCTGGGCTAACATTTTCAATATGGGCTCATTTTTATCCTCCCAATCAACAGGGGTCATTGAAAGACCATATAACCTTTACTCCATGCTATTATCCAATTGAAGGACTGGAAACTGAGTTAACCCATCAACATTCATGTGACGGGTTCCAGCACAGTGCTCAATCTTCTACCATAATGCATGACCTTTAGAGCCCAAAGAGCTAACTAGCCAGTAGGCTCCTTCATGTTCTGTAGCCATTTAGAGAAGCGTGGCCCCTAACCACTGTAAAGGTAGTTCAATAAAGAAAGGATGACGATGTTTCACAGCTTTTTAAAACGGCAAGGAACTCCTTCATAGTGACGCTGTAGTTGCGCTAAGATTTTGAAGCATCTTACTAAATCAGGATAATGGATGATCTACACCATTTTCATCTAATTGGGCTAAGGTGGCCCCAAAGGCATATTCTGGAGCGTCAGTAAACAGGTAAATGGTTTATTGTAATTGAGATGTTTCAGGATAAGATGTTGTTGTAGCAGTTATTTGAACGTCTCAAAAGCGGCCTTTTTGTTCAGCAACCCAATAGAAAGGGGTGTCCTTAGTCAATGTACGAATGAGGGGTTACTGAGCTGGGCGAACTTTAGGATAAATTGATGTAATACCCCTTCATCCATAGAAATACCTAGATACCTCTTATTTTTAGGGGGAGTCATTTTTATAATCGCTTCAACCTTATTGTGCATGGGTTGGTGTTCCTCCTAAGAATTGGAGTGTCCAAGGAAATATAATTTCCTTTGGAAGAAGGTACACTTTGAGAGCTTCAACTTAATATTTGACTTATGTAACCTTTGAAACACCTCCTTAAGTTGGTCAAGGTGTTCGTTGAAAGTTCTTGAGAATGCTGTAATGTCATTAAGATAAACAATGACATAAGTTTACTTCAGGTCCTTCAAAATGTGATCCATTGCACGCTGAAAAGATGCAGGTTCGTTACACAACCCTTGAGGTAATCAGGTTGGTTGGAAGAGACCCTCACTACAAATGAGAGCACATATTTCCTGGTCTTCAGGGAAAAGGTCTATTTGCCAATAACCTCTAGCCAAGTACAATGCGGAAAATAAGTTAAAACCAGAGAGTTGGGCCAGGGAGTCATCAATGGGGATAGAATAGCTATCCTTTTTTGTGACGTTATTTAACTTGTGGATGTCCATGACTATCTGATGACCTCCGTTTTTCTTTTTTTAGAAAAAGGGGGAAGAACAATGGCTTTGTAAAGAACTAGTAACGCCGCGTCTAGTAACTGCTGGAGCTCCTTCCTCATCTGCTGTTCTTTCACCTTTGGCTTATGGTAAGGTTTGGACCTAATAGGATGGGCATCATCCACATTGATGAAGTGGAACCAACCCTCATGTGTCCATAGTCATTATATGAATTAGAGGATATGTCGCTATAGTCGTCTAATAAAGTATAAAGTTTTTCCAGTTCATCTGGGGTAACTCATCCAAAATATGAACATTGGGTAGGGTAACATCAGGTTATCCATAAGCAAGCCCAAATCTGCCATAGAGCCAATGGAGTGGATACGTTCAAAGTCTTCCTCTGGAATTAGGAAGCTTCTGCCAATCTCCTGGTGTTTTCATATGACCATGTCTTTTCCTGTAAGGTTTCCCAGCAGAAGGGATGTAGGCCTCCAATATGCTGGTTTTAGTATCCCAGGCAGTATTCAAGGCTCCAAGGGCTAACGCCCTAAAGACTTATAATATGCAATAAGAAGTGGTGTGGGATTTGAAGCGTGATCTAAGTGTCAACACTTATTGTTCACCAGGCTTAATCATGACCTCATCTTCAGAATAGAAAGGGATTCTATTCCTAGCATCCACTTAATTAGCAATCTCTTTGTGTTGCGCCCAGAGGTGGAATAAGGTAAAGTCATAGCTGAGAAATGGTGTTTGATCAGGAAAGATTATTCAAGCTTTCTGGGTTCTTTATTGGTTAGAACTCACGGGACTTCATAGCTTAGTAATGAGAGGTATCCGTGCTTCATGTTTATTATTCCTTCATACTAAGTCATAAACTGTGTACCAATGAGCATATAATACGCATTGTTATCCAAAACTACAGCAGGGGCTGATAAAATATGCTTCCCAATTCGAATGGGAAGGGAAGTTTATGCCCCAATAGCCCAGGTATTGTTTGGGCCTGCAGTTCCAAATTCGTGCAGTACTCCAAATCAGGAACTAGCTTAATCTTTTTGATGAGCTTTGTAGAGATCACGTTAGATGGGGAGCCAGTTTCCAGGATGGCCATTATTCTGGATTTTTAATTGACTACTTTAATACTAGTGACTGTTCCTCCAAAGTTAGGTGCCAATGCTAATACCTCCTTGAGCTGTAAGGTGGTGGTTTGTTTAAAAGCAGTCTTGAAGTATTTATCAGAGATGGTTTTCATAGGGTGACCTAATGAAGGGGTCTAATCAAGCCAGCTAAGAATTGATTGCCATCATTGGCAGTGTCAATAACTTTTGGACACCCTAGAATTTGTCTGAGGCACGTTTCCTCAGGTATGGTGATCTCATCTGCTCCTCCAGCGTTCAAATGATTAGGAACCTCTAATTCCGTAGGGGCTCCCAATATATAGTAACTAACATCATTTCAACCCCTCAGATTCATCCCCTTGAGTATTTTCAACCACCTTCAAGGCCGCAACTATGGAAGGGGATACAGCCACATGAAGTGGAATAGTTATCCTCTGACCTTACGCGTTTCCAGCATGCCCTTTATTGTCACAAGGGGTACTATTGGGGCGCGCAACTACCAGCTTAGCTGGAGGGGAAAGCACAGAGGCTTTGGTGTGCATTTGCGGGAGCATTGTATCAACTACTTTACAGGTCTCCAATTTAGATGGGGCGTGATATACTTTTCAAGTTGCACTGAGTAAGCAGGTTTCACAGGGAAGATAGGCACAGGTGGGCTCACTCCCAACTGTTCAACAGGTGGAAGCTCCTCAATGGTTAAAGCTGAAGGTTTCACCTCAGCTTCATTTGTTGTGGCACATAAATAGATATAGCCACATTAATAGAGCCTCTAATATGTCATGTATTTTTTTAAGTGGCGTTGCACTGAGATTATATGCCTGGCTAGAGAGGGTTGAAAGGCTAACCCAGTAATCATGGATGTGATAGCATCATCCAGGGTTAGCATGTTAGACGTGGAAAACCTTTGAGGAGGGAGGTAAAATTGCTCAGAAAAGGCTGCAGTTGGTTTGCCCTAATACATGCTAAGGCGCATAAAGGCCTGTTTATCCCTGTGTAGGCTCTGCTTTGATCCGAATTTAGCCAAAAGAGCCTCCTTCACCTCTGCTCAGTTATGTAGAGGGGCCATGTGAGGAACAATCATCTCTTGTGCTATGTGACTTAAGCATGATATGATATTGAACTTTTGCTTATCTGTTGCGCCATACATAGTAGCTTCATAAACATACAAAAAAAGAAGTGCTCCCTTTACCAGGGATATACTTCTCTTTAAGAGGGGTTTGAATAGGCGCTGCTCAAGCTCTTTGAGACGGGATAGAGCGCTTGCTAGTTGCTTTTCCAGGGAAACTAAACGTGATTCATTTTGAAGAGGTAAAGTTGGAGTGTTGTTCACGTTAAATCCTACCTTTTAAAGGAACTTTGGTGGTTTACAGGGTAGCCCCTGTAGTGAGCACCACTTTGTAAAAAACCAGCTAGTTGTGTGCTTTCTGGTGCTAAACCGCCTCTGGTTTCCACAACATTCAATAGTTATTTAACCGAGGCAAGCCGACCAGGGGATGGGCATTACTGAGTATGTGTATATAACAAAGATATATAAGTTTTGGCACCCTGGGGTACTCAGATTACCCCTGTTGCCAGCGGGACTGCCAGGTATGGGGGGGTTGGTGCGCTACTCCGAGGGGGTTTACCACCGCTATGGAGCAGGTGTGAAGAAAGGGGTCTGTGCGGAGGAACCAAAGTGGGAACCACGATTCTATGAGCGCCTGTTGCCTTGGCCTCATATATCCATAGAGCCAGGCTTGGAAGTGCTCTAGTAAGTGGACGTGAAACCTATTGATAACCCCATGGATGGTTGGGACCATGCCCCTGAACGCATCTAGGGCAATGGTGTGGATTGTCCACATTGCAATGGGTATCATTAGGGAATGGAGGGTATATGGGATTGGTGACTCAATCTGGAGCGCTAGAGGATCTTTGATATAGATAATTTTTTCTCGTTTTGATCTTAAGCAGGCGCGCGACTTCCTGCCATATGGCTTTAGTTGGGGGGCATGTTTATAGGCGGTGATGTAGGGAACCCTCCCCTCCATATACTGCGCAGGTTGCGTGGAGGGAATTGGAGAGATCCGCCATCCTATAGGTCCTTCTCAGACAGCGCCAGGCGTTGGCTCTTACCCTCAGCTTTAGGAGTGGGTGGTGCGTCATTCTCCACACTGTCTTCTGTGTGGTTAAGTCATAGGGGATGTCCAACGCATCTAGGTATTCGATTCTAGCAATGGTTGGGGTCATAGCAAGCATGTCTCTCTGGGGGGTGGTTTTCTTAATATCTTAATTTAAAGTGCGGGCTGGGTCGTCCCCTTACCTGCACAGTGTCAGTGTTCTCTACGGTCCAACCCATGTGGCGGATGGTTCAGAGGATGCGTTTGAAGTGAGGGTGGGTTCCATGCAGGCCTGTTGCGGTAGGGTGTTTACCAAGGTATGATAGTAGTCTGGGTGGGCTATGTGGGTTGGTTAAATTTGAGCACCTGTGCGTAGTTAGTCCTCGCTGCCCTGGACCAGTGTTGTTGCAGGAGGTCTGGAGAAAGGATTTCCTTTATCCAGGTACCTAGGATGTGATTGGCATGGCTTTCAAAATCTATTAGTCCCATGCCTCCACTTGAGCGTGGACCAAAAAGTGTTTCCATCCATATGGGAGGATGGGATCCGGGCCACAGCCAGCCCTGGATGAGCGCGCAGATTAAGTTATAACAGTGGTTGAGAAGGCGATCGCATGGGCAGGGTACCATAGTATTGGGAGGATGAGTGAGTTAGCAACTGTTACTCACCCCGTTAGTCCTGGGGATCTTCCCTTGAGGGAGTCTACGCGGTTAGATACCCGCTGTAGTAGGTTGCTTTCCATTGTCTCATTGGCATATCCCCCTGTTTCCAGCCATATCCCAAGGTGGCGGACAGGAGTGGTGGTGGGAGGTGATGTGAAAGGTAAGATGAGTGGGTTTTTCCTTTGTATGGGGGTATAAGGTACTGATGTTGTAGCCCAGTTGTTAGTGTACTTGTCTAAGAGAATAATTTCTGTTTTCCTTTTGTTGAGTGATGCGTTGCTCACCATGGAGTATTCCTCTAGGGTGCGTTCCAGCTGTCGGGCATCTTCATTGTTTGCTATACCTGCTACGCAGTCATCTGCAAAGGCCAGTATCTTGACTGTTGGTTGTCCTTGTGCGGTTATCCACATGAGACGTGAGTCAGTTACTCGGAGAAGTGGATCAAAACTGAAATTATACAGCAGTGGGATGAGGGGGTCCCCTTGTTTGAGCCCTCTGTGTAGTGTGATCTTGTTAGTTAGGAAGCCAGGGCCGCATACAGCCATGGTTGCAGATTCTGTAAGGAGCATCTCCCAGTTTATGAATCTGGGTGAGAGTTTGAAAGCTTGTAGGCATGCTTTTAGGTATGACCAACTGACGCGGTCATATGCCTTTTCCTGGTCTAAGAAAACCAGGGCTCCATTTGCTTTGTACTGACATATGTTTTCAACAGGGTGTATGTTGTTCCAGATAGAGCGCCCTGGTATAAACCCAAACTGGTTGGTAACAGGACGTCAGAGGCAATTGCGCCTAATCTGGCTACTAGAATTTTTGTTAGAATTTTTGTGTCAGTGTTGGAGAGTGCATTTGGGCGCCAGTTGGCCAGGTCCAACTTGTCACCCTTCTTATACAAGGTTATAACGTAGGATTCATGGCCTCCTGGTAATAGGCGTGTTACCAACAATCTCTGGTTCATAGACGCCAATAGGAGGGGGCAATTTGCTGAAAATATTTTTTGTAAAATTTGTAGGGTATCCCATCAGGCCCTGGGCATTTCCTACGTGGTGCACCACGAATTGTTTCCCAAAGCTCCTTCCATGTGATAAGGGATAGTATATTGTAGTTCAGCGGTGTGCTTTATATACAGGCAGTTTGTATAAATTTTGTGATTTTTTGTGGGTCTGTTGGCATATCATGGTATAATTTGGTGTAGTAGCGGTGTACTTCCGCCTTGACCTCCTCAGGGTCAGTTGCCACAGTGCCGTCAGTCTTGTGGACCTGTGTGCACGTGGGCTTGTTGCCGCGGAGGTAAAATTTATGAAGAAATATGTTGAACATGTTTCGCCTTCCTTTATGAACTTACCTTTGTTCAATACTTTGATTCTGTGTTGGTGCTCAAAGATGAGGGTGTTTAGTCAGGCGGATATTTCTGCACATTTGCATCCTCAGTTGGGGCTATAACCAGATCTCAGGGTGTTAAGCTCAAGTTGGTCCAGTTCCACCAAGGTACGCCTGATTATGGCTGTATTGGTGGTGTACTTACATGATGCAAGATGTCAGGTTTTGTTGATTGGTTCCTTTTTGAAATTTGCCCATGTTACAATGGGATCCGATGTGAATGGGGCTGTAGTTATTGGTTTGTGGCCTCGTGTTCAACCTAGTCAGATATTTTGGGTAATTTAATGTTTTCCGTGCTTAATCCAGGGCGACACCTGTGCATGGGTTCATGTTGGAGATAACTGCACCAAAACAAGTCAGTGGTCAGAAAAATTAACTTTTTTGTTGTAAATTTTGAAATTCTTGATCATTTGGTTTGCAGAACAAGGATGTGATTGATGCAGCTCATTAATATGAGTGCTCCCTCGCGTATGTTGGGCTGTGTCATGTGGGGAAGGAGTGGTGATCCGGGGGAGGGCATCCTGTAGGCCAAGGGATGCCTTCATTGTGCGGAATTCAATGTGTCCTGGTGGGTATCCCCTGGGGTTCAGCCATCAGTCCATGTCAGGGTTATCTGAGAATTAAAGTCACCCAACAGGATGGTATCTAGTGGGAGAGTGAGTGTTGGAACAGTTTCAATAAATTGTTTTCTCTCAGCTGTGGTGCACGGTGCATAGATGTATGCTATTGAGACTGTTTCCTCTTAGTATGTGATTGTTGCTACCAGGATGCAGCCATGAAGGTATGATAAGGAGTTTGTAACTTTTAATTTTTTGTTATTTCAGACTATCACCCCACAGTGAGACGTCCACACTGATTGTGATAGTGAGACCCTGGCTGACCAAAATCCTTCTACCCCTTGTAGACAGTGGGTTTCTTGGATGGCCAAGATGTCTACAAGGGGTTTTTGCAGGAAGTACAGCTTTTTGGCTTAGGACGTTTGAGCCCTGGCTCCCGTGATGTTTAGCGTCCCTATTGACACTGAGGTGCCTGTGGCGCCTCAGGAGCAGTTGGGAGAGCCCTATGGCCCTAACCCACCATAGCTCATTTTGGCCATGCTCTGCGTCTGTACTCCAACTCTCTCAGTGACAATGTCAGTATCCTTGATCTGACTCAATTTTTTGTGGAAATTTCAGTTTTTTTGAAATTTGCATTATCTTTTCCCACACGTATCTCATGATGGTTCAATGCGGGGTGCTGATTGGGTTCTGTAATTTTGGGGTTCAAATTTGGAGTTTTTGCACCACATTTTCGCCCTTATTGCGGCTGAATTGTTCCTCAAAGTGTGCATAATTGATGTCGCTTGATGATTCAGTTGAGTTGCTGTGAAAATTTTCAACCTGGGCATATTATTCTGAATGGTTGGCTTGGTGTATATCCAAAATATCCTCTTGAATTTGACCGGGGTCAATGGATGATTCTGCATGTGCTGCCACCTCAGCCGCTGCCTGCTTGCAGGCTTTTTGTGCCGCTTTGCATTGTTTATGTGTAACTGGGTCCACGATGGAGTAAAATCCATCTTCACTCCAGCAGAATGGGTGGTGGCCATTGGTCATTCTGGCAAAGGTTTTGTTACTTTCATCCATAGCTTCCTCACAATAGTCTGCTTCCATTAAGCCCTCTTTCACAGGGCATGCGTGTTCCTTGTGTCCCAATAAACTGCAGTGGTTGCATATAGGCAGTGTGCATTTCGGTGTAACTTGGAATGCGGATGACTGTCCCCCATTTGCAAAGTGAAACTCTGCTGTGCGAGGCATTCTTGATAAGTCATCTTCCACTTTGGGGAATGGGTTGATCATGGTGATAGCTTTGCTTGTGCACAGGGTTGGCATCAGGCGAAATTGTTGTAATTCAAGTTGCATAATTTCTCCATAGGCCATGAGCCCTTTCAGAACTTCTCCTCAATTAACTTTTGTGGAAGGTTGGTAGAGAGTGAGTCGAAGGAGATGAACAAAGTTTTTGCTTTGTTCCATCAGGTGCACGCAGTGCGCACTATTTTTTTGCCCTCGGGAAGGGCTTTTTGATGCAGACTTTTGCTGCGGCTTCCGCTTCTTTGGCTGTTTGAAACCAATATCAATCCAGCTGCAGCCCATGTTGTTGGTGGCGACATATACCATGTGGGGGAAAAGGGAGGGCTGTGCCGCGCATCTTTTCTCCCACAGGGTCAGGGACTCATCCCCAAGGAAAAGTTGGAGCCCATGTTCCACCTTTGAAAGGGGTTGGTTACATTGGATATACATGTATTGATCTTGCTTTATAGTAAATACCATATCCCCTGGACGGTGTCTGAGTTTGTGGTTTCTTGGTGGCTTGGGTTCCTGGTCCCCCTCCAGGACGTTTCTTGCCCTTAGGTGCACCATTTTGTGCACCTCTTGATGCGACGCTCACCCAGGTTGTATTAGATTTATTATTAAAATCGCCCATCTCTCCTGTGTGATTATCAAAAATTGCTGTTTGAATTGAATCATAGTAACCAAAGTGATTTTTACGTGAAAGAAAAGCTTTCCACAACATTCTTATTTGATTTATTCGAGGTAGCTGACCAGGGGATGGACAGTACCAAATCACAACACTCAAAATGATAGAAAAAACTACTAACCAGGTGGGAAGTAGAAACTGATAACCCACCATGGCCGAGAATGAGGAGGGGTCAGGGGGTTAGTTTTCAGAAAGACCCGCCTCGATCAAGGGATGTTGGTTACAGTACCAGATCAGAGCAGAGAGCCAGGGCGTTGGGGCATCCACATAGTGGGGGTGGAGGTCAGCGTAGTAGGAGTTTTCCACTTTCTTATCAAGATAATGACGGGAAAGTGTTTCAACAAAAGCTGCGAGGAGAACTTCAGCTTCTTTGCATGCTTCAGGAAGTTGGGTGAAAAGGGAGATACTGTGGCGAGTGATTTTGACTTGGGGGTTGAATGAAGCAAGCGTTGCAACATTTATAACAGCAACTTCAGCATCATCGAATAGTTTTGAGATGTCACTGCATGGAGATTCAGGGAATTTGGGGGGAAGAAGAGGGTGGGCAGGCCATGCTGGAGCTGAGCCACTGACTGGGCCACCGCAGTGCATAGTTTCGGGCACTGAGGAGAGGCCACCGCAGCTAAGGCGAGCTGGTGGTCACTTTGGAAGGGGGCTGTATTGGGCAGAGGAGCAAAATGGCGAAGGGTAGGGGTTTAATCAAAGTCAGGAAGGAAAAATTCTGCCCGACCATAATCGCCTTGGCAGAGAGGTTGACCTGTATGCTTACTAACGAGGACATTACCTGATTTGTCAGTCTCAGCCAATAGATCCCATGGATTTTGGTTCACTGGAATAGTGGCGTTCAAATTTGGGTGGGTGGGATTGGGCGAATGGGCAGCTGCTTGGGTGCCAATGGTGGTCCAAGCATTGCTCTGATTGGCTAGCGTAGATTTAGGTGAGAGAGTGAGGATGGAGGTTTTGGGTGGGGCTGATTTTCCATGTGGGCCCACTGAACGAGATTGGAGGGTGGGAGGGGGCAGCAAAGCGCCCCATACTGAACCTCCAGAGGGGGGCTCAGAAGCCGCAGCAGCGGACTTGGCCTGAGGGCACACTTATTTCATGGTTGAGGCCAAAGCAGAGGGAACAAATCTGCCTACCATTATCAACCTGAGCCCAAAAGAAATGATTAGGCGCTGCAGCCACACTAGCGCGGGGTGGGATTTGTTAGGCTATGGTAGGGTGGTGTGGTATGATGGTGGCTGTTGCATGAGGAGCAGCAAGGCGCTCCGCACCAGATGGAATGGCAAAGATGAGGTTGGCTAAGTGCCATAAGCCATGAGCCCCGCGACCAACAGGTCATACAAAACCTGGGGTGGAAGGTGGGATAGGAGATTTGCAAATGATACCACCAGCGTGGTGTCTGAAGGGAGGCGAGTATGGGTTGTGGGAATGGGGTTTTTTTATAAATTAGAGGAGTTTGTGTTGCCACTTCAGCATCCTCATCATATTGGAACCCAACGTCAAAGTAACCCTTAGAAGGGCGGAAGTCTATAAAGCCAGCTGGCGCAAAGGCCGCAGTGGCTAGGTCAATAATTGCCTTATCAGCATATGGGAACAAACGCCCATAGTCCACTCTGAGGCAATAGAGAATGGCGGAGCAAGGGAGGGCGAGAGGATGAGGGCGAGAAGGGTGGACGCGCGCCAGGTGGAGCGCTAAGTCCCGTGGGGGGACAAAACGGTTGGAAGCAGTGGGCGGGCTGTATGAGCCCATCCAAACGCGCTTGCCCGCGGGGTGGAAAACGTTAGGTGGGGGTGCACTGCTGCCCCACACTGGGGTGTCAGGCGGCGGAGCCAAGGACATCAAAGAATAGGTTTGGGCAGACGGCTGTGGATAAATAAAACTTAAATTAAAAATCGCTCAAAAGTGACTTTAAGCGGTAAAAGGCTTTCCACAACATTCTAATTAAATTAAAGTTAAAAACACTAATAAAAATAAAAAGGTGTGGGTTTGAGTTTTTATTAGTGTAAGCGCAGGAAGAGAAAAGATGAACCCTTTTCTAATATCATACCATTTCATAGTTAAATTGTACCAAGGATTGAGGAAATATAATGTTAGTCATGTTGAATAGTTTGTGAACATTTAAAATAGGTAATATGATAATTCACCCTATCAGAGCTCAGCCAATTTGGGTCACTTAGGTGAAAGGACTAATGGGAAGGTATTGTCAGGCAGTTATCCCATGTATTAATAATTTTATATATTTTAACCAATCAATGTTTTTAAAATAAATGCACCTTAGGGGACCTCCGCCTCGCCTATAAAAGGGGGGTCCACCTCAGGTGTTGAAATGGAACTGGAAGTGGCTTGAGGAGAACCATTTGATGGGTGTCCCGAAATATGCCACATGGTCAGAGTAATCCAACTGCTACATTTTGAGTTAATAGCCCGTTTAGTAGTTGACAAAGTATTACCCTGATTTGCGGGGTTCCACTGAGAATCAGCCATGTTCTTTTGATGAACTTGTCATTATTTTCGTTTGAACTAATATTATTATTAGATTATACATGTAATTGCCTGATTGTATTTTTTAAGTTAGATTATCCTTCCCGAATCATTCTTTTGCTGAAGTTGAGATGGCAATTATACAACACCTTGGTGCTCTTACAGTAATGGATTCCATCATAGTGCCAAGACATGTTGGAAAAAGACTCGCCAGGTGGACAGAAAAAGGCTGTCAGCATGAAAGAAAAGGCACATCATTCTAATATTCCTGTATCACCTCAAGGACATTAAGTGAACTCTAATGAGCCTGAAGTTGTTATACCAGAAGATGAAGTTTTGATACGCAGTGATAATAAAGAACCTGATGATGCTTACTCTGCATTGGCTTATGGAAGAAACCCTACCAAGAACCCCCAATTTGATATTAACATTACTATTATTAGTGAACTAGCCAGCTTTCAGGCCACAGGGGAGAAACTCCAACCCATTCCTGTAATTATTAAGGGCTCAAAGTCCCCAGCAAGTTAATAGGCTTTAGTAGCCTTAGGTAGGCTAAAAAGGAAAAGAGATTGTGAGAAATGGTAATTTATTATATGTCCTTGAGGTAGTTATTAGACCTTGATGGATTAGGAAGGGAAAGATTCAGAAAGTCTCAGAATTAATTGCCAAAGCCAAATAGATAAATTATAAAGGGAGTGGGAGAATCCCTTGGCATTAGTCGCTGGTGCTCCCAGAAGTGGTTAATTGATTGGGTCAATGTCAGAATGTAATTCTCTGCGTCCTAATTTATTTTTCAGCATCCTTGGCGTTAGTTGCTGGTGCTAAATTTACTATTATTAAATTATAATAAATTATCAGGGTCAATCCTCAATACTATAGATTAGGCTTACCCCAAGTTAATGGGGAGCCCAATCTGGCATCTGCCCATATGTGAGTCATGAACCCTTAGTTAGGGCTTCCCCCAATTAAGGGAGAATCTGGAGAGCATCAATAAGGAGTGGCCTTAGCATCAGCATAAGATCTGGCTTCAGCGCTGGGGCTGGCATCAGGATTGTCATCTGGCATTGGCGCTGGGGCTAGCATTAGGGATCAAACCCCAGTAGCCTGGGCTTGGTAACCTAGGCTAGTTTTAGGGGCCCTTGGTCCCCCTCATCCTGCCTTGCCCTCCTGGGGCAGGGGACAGGGTATCCTTGACTTGTCTGCCCAGTATCTGGAATCAGATCAGCCGGGGGCCTCCCTTAATGACCCTACTGCTTCCAACCTGGCTTGCCCTCTGTGGGGCAGGGGCCAGGCCAGGTCATAACTCCTAGGTTGTTAAGCCCAGGGTATATGCCTCAGGCCAATTTGTCCTCAGCTTCAACCCTCTCTCCTCTTTTCCCTAAATTAGTTTTCATGGGAAACTTGGGGCACCTGGTAGGGAATACCACTTGTCAGGCCACTTGGGAACAACTCCAACCCATGCCCATAATTAATAAGGACCCCAAAGCCCCATCAATTCAATAGGATTTAATAGCCTTAAGGTAGGCTAAAAAGGAAATGAGATTGTGAGATATGGTATTTTATTAAAATGATCTTCAAGGTATTTATAAGACCTTGATGGATTGGGAAGTTGAAGATTTGGAAAGTTTTGGAATAATTGCTGAAGCTGGATAAAAAATCATGCAAGAGGAGTGGGAGCATCCTTAGCATAAGTTGCCAGTGCTCCCCAAAAAGGGGTTAATAATTGGGTCAACGTCATAATATAATTCCCCACGGCCCACTTGATTGTTTGGTATCCTCAGTACTAGTTGCTAGTGCCAAATTTACTATTATTAGTTTCAATAAATTATCAGGGAATTTGATGCAAGCTTTTTCCCCATCATGATAACATCAGTTACCAAGATTCGATTTGAGCATATAATTTTGATAATCACACAGGTAAGATGAGCTAATTCAATAAAACCCAACAAAACTGGGCAAAAGTCATATTGGCAATGGCCAAAACGGTGCATCCAAAGTCAAAAAACGCCCTGGAGGGGGACCAGGAGCCAACGCCGCCAAAAAGCCCAAACCCAAACACCGCCCCGGTTTGTGGAGTTTACCACAAAACAAAACCAATACATGGAAATACAGTATGCACAGCCCAATAAAAAGTAAAACATGGGCTCCAAC
This sequence comes from Massospora cicadina, assembly GCA_022478985.1. NCBI lineage: Eukaryota > Fungi > Entomophthoromycota > Entomophthoromycetes > Entomophthorales > Entomophthoraceae > Massospora > Massospora cicadina. Next base: position 62,613 of record JAKSZP010000340.1, on the reverse strand, counting down.
TTTTCTTAGGGGTAGATTCCCAAACTCTGTGGGAGAAGGTAGGTGAGGCACAAGCCTCCCTCTTTCCCCATGCAGTATATGTTACCGCCCACACCATCCACTGCAGCTTTATTAATATGGGTTTGAAACTGAAGAAGACACAGACGCCACAGCAAAATTCTGTGCTTAAATAGCCCTCCCCAAGGGCAAACAAATTGTGCGCACCGCGTGCACCAGATGGAACAAAGCAAACACTTTGTTTATCTCATTTGACTTGCTTCCCACCAACCTCTGCCATAAGCTAATTGAGGAAGAAAACCGATTTGGCCTTCAGAGCTATAGAGAAATAAAAAAACTATAATTACAGCGTTTCCATATGATGCTGAGCCAGTGCACAGTAAAGGCAATCACTGTAATCAACCTGGTCCCCAACATGGCCTTAAAATTTGACCAAAATCCCATGCACCGCAGTGTTTCACCTCCCAGATGGGGGAGTGTCAAAACCTTTCTGCATCATACCGGAATGTGCACCACCCATCTGCAACCATTGCACTGCACTGGGGCACAAGGAGCATGCGTGCCTCATGAAGGAGGGCATCATGGCCCCAGACTTTTGTGACAACGCCATGGACAAAGATAAGGAGACCTTCAAAAGAGTGGTTGATGCCAACCATGCTTTTCTCTGGAGAGGAAAACACTATGTCCTCATAGACCCAATCTTACCCAAATCATGCAAACAGGTACTGAAGGCCCGCAAGTGGGCAGTGGCCAAAGCTGAATCTTTCATGACCTCCTTTATCAAACCAAATCAAATCCAGATGGACAAAAAGGAAATCAGCTGAAACAGCCAAACAGAACACAATTACCAATTTGGAGCAACCATGGAGGATGTGAACTGAGCCAAACAATCAGATTGGATAGCCCATGCAGAAAATCTTCTCAACAAGCTGACAGAATCATCATGTGACCCCAATCATAATAAACTTACTGGGAAATTTTAATCCACTATGGATGAGCCAAAAGGGCCCAGAGCTTCAAAATCAAAACCCCAAAACATCAGAAACCAATCAGCGCACCAAATTAAATTAAATAGAATCACATGTGGAAAAGCTTGATACAATCTCCAAATCTAACAACATCTGCACGAAATCATCACAAATAAGGAGCCAGAAAACGCCTTGGAGTGGACTGGCCTGATCACACGGAGCAAGTCCAAGGCAATGAGCGGGGGTCTAGGGCTGGAAGGCCTGCCCAACCGCTCCTGAGGTGCCGCAGGCACCTCAGTGTCAATAGGGACGCTAAACATCCCAGGAGCCAGGGCTCAAGCAGCCTGAGCCAAAAAGCTGGACTTTCTGCGCAAACCCCCAGTAGACATCTTGGCCATCCAAGAAACCCACTGTCTATAGGGGGAAGAGGGATCCTGTGCGGCTAGGGTCTCGCCATCCCAGTTGATATGGACGTCTCACTGTGGGGTGGTCATCCATAATAAGAACAAAAAGTTAAAAATTGTCAAGTCCTCCTCACACTTAGATGGCTGCATCCTAATCACAAGGATTGCAAACCAAGAGGCCACACTATTGATAGCCTGTATCTATGCACCATGCACTGCATCTGAGAGGAAGCAATTCCTTGAATCCATACTGATGCTCAACCTCACACCAGATACCATCCTGTTGGGCGACTTCAACTGTTGGGATGACCCCACTAAAGACTGATGGCCCAACCCCAGGGGATACCCACTAAACACGTCAAGTTCCACGTGATAAAGGCATCCCTTGGCCTTTATGACACCCTCCCCTCTGGGTCTCCACTCCTTCCTCACATGACCCACCCCAGCATATGTGAGGGAATGCTCATCTTGATGAGCCACATCAACCACATCCACACACCAAAATCCTGTTGCTCGTTTATTACTAACTTCACTACTAAAAAAATTAATTTCAATGACCACCGTCTAGTTTTGGTGCAGCTCACGCCAACCAGGATGCAAATGTGGATGTCACCCTGAAGGAAGCTATACCCAGAGAATATAACCCCCCCAAATTTCTGACTGGGTCAAGCACAAAGCTTCAAACCCAAATTCACAACCCTGTTCACATTAAATACCATTGAAACTATGGAAAATTCAAATTCAAACTAATAAACAAGACTCGCCATCTTGCATTGCACAAATACACTGCAGACACCGCCACAATCAGAAGCACCCTGGTGAAACTCGATCACCTAGAACTCAATACCCCAAATTCTGGATAGAGCCCAAACTGGGAGCACAAATGGGCGGAATTTTTCACCCGCCTAAACGCCCTTATTTATGAACATTAACACAGAATCAAAGTATCATGGAAAGGTAAGCACAAAAAAGAAGACGAAACCTGTTTGGCATTTTTCTTCCACTAATACTAATCCTGAGGTAATCTGCACCAGTGCGCACAGGTCCGCAAAGCTAACAGAACCGTGGAAACTGACCCAATGGAGGTCAAGGCGGAATTTCAACGCTATTACACTGAACTTTACTGCAACACTCAATCTGACCCCCAAAAAATAAAAAAAAACTACACTTCACCAGAATACAGAGTGCACCGCTGGACTATAGTCTCCTAAACCTGATAACGCAGGAGGAGCTCTGGAGTAAAGTCCACGGTGCACCGCATAGGAAATGCCCAGGCCCTGATGGGATACCCTACAAATTTTACAAAACATACTTTAAACAAATCGCTCCCCTCCTCCTAGCATCTATGAACTAGTGCTTGCTGGAGACCCGTCTCCTGCCTGAAGGCCAGGACTCCTAGGTCATTACCCTATTTATAAAGGGTGACAGACTGGGCCTGGCCAACTGGCACCCAATAGCACTCTCAAAGACTGAAACTAAACTACTCACAAAAATTCTAGCTACCAGACTTGGCGCGCTAGCCTCTAAAGCCCTATCACCCAACCAATTTTGGTTTTACACCAGGGCACTCCATTTGATCTAACATACACTCCATCGCCAATGTATGCCAATCCAAAGTGATGGGAGCCCTGGTATTCCTCGACCAGGAGAAGGCATATGACCGCTTTAACTAGCCATACTTAAAAGAGTGCCTACATGCCTTCAACCTCCCACACAGGTTCATTAACTTGGTGATGCTCCTCATGGAAACCGCATCAATGGCTGTATGTGGCCCTGGCTTCCTGACCAACAGGATCACCCCTTGCAGAGGGCTCAATCAAGGGGACCCCCTCAGCCCACTACTATACAACTTTAGTTTTGACCCACTCCTCCGCGTTGCCAACTCACGCCTCAGGGGCATAACGGCACAAGGCCAGCCCCCAGTCAAGATACTAGCCTTTGCGGATGACTTTGTAAAAGGTATAGCTGACAACAGCGAAGACCAACAGCTGGAACGCACCTTAGAGGAATACTCCATGGTGATTAATGCATTGCTTATTAAAAGAAAACCAAAATAATCCTCCTTGGCAAATACATCACCAACTGACCACATCCCCCACTACACACAACCCAAGATGAAAAATCTCACTCGTCCTACCATTTGCATTACCCCCCACCACCACACCTGTCCGCCACCTTGGGATATGGTTGAAAACAAGGGGATATGCAAATGAGATGATTAAAAATAACCTGCTGCAACCGATATCCAATAGATTCGCCTCACTCAAGGGTAGATCCCCTGGACTAATGGGGTGAGTGGCAGTTGCCAACTCGCTCATCCTGCCAATACTATGGTACCCTGCCCACGCAGTCCACTTCTTGCCCACCTTTATAACATCAATCCGCGCGCTCATCCAGGGTTGGCTGTGGCCTGGATCCCGCTCACCCATCCAGGTTAAAACCCTATATGGCTCACGCTCCAGTGGAGGCATGGCCCAATAGATTTTAAGTACCACTCCAACTGCAGCCTGGGCACCTGGATAGAGGAAGTGCTGACCCTGGACCCCCCACAACAGCACTGGTCCAGGGCAGCGAGGGCCAATTTTGCGCAGGCACTCAAAATACCTAACCCACACCACCCTTCCAGCTTACTAATGTACCTCACTAACTGACCCAATGCAATGGGCTCACACAGAACCCCCTCACTTTAAGCGCCTCCTCCAAACCATCCGTCGCATGGGATGGACCATCGCTACCACTGGTACAGTGCAGGGAAGGGGATAAACCAGATTCCACTACGAATTACAAAGGCCAGAAGACCACCCCCACAAAGACATACTTACCACGACCCCGACCATTGCCAGAATTGACTAAATAGCTCTTTAGACATCCCCTAAGACCTAGCCACACAAAAGGCAATATGGAAGACGACGCACCATCCACTCCTCCAGCTGAGGGTAAGGGCCAACGCCTGGCACTTCTTAAGAAGGACCTACGGAATGGCGGACTGCATCCACTTCTCCAAGCAACCTGCGCAGTATGTGGAGGAGAGGGCTCCCTAAATCGCCGCTTAGAAACCTGCCCATGTCCAGAGCCATATGGCGAGAAGTCACGCGCCTGCTCAAGATCCAAGATGACCAGGATTTCTCTATCTCAAAGAGCCTCCTCGCAATCTGTCTTGCATCCCCAATCTCATCTACCCTGCGCTCCCTATTGATACCCATTGCAATGTGGACAATCCACACTATTGCCTTGGATGCGTTCAAGGGCACAGTCCCTACCATCCATGGGGTTGTCAATAGGTTCCACGTCCACTTACTGAAGCACTTCCGAGCCTGGCTCTATGGATATATGAGGCTAAGGCAACAGAGACTCATAAAGTCATGTTTCCTGATCTGGTTTCTCCAGACGGACCCCTTCCTTCACACCTGCTCCATAGAAGGGGCGTCCCCCTTGGAGTAGAGCACCAATATCCTCATACCTGGAGGTCCCAGCTGGCAACAGGGGTAACCTGTTTACCCCAAAGTGCCCAATCCTCTCTAATCATCGCTTTTCTTCCCTCCCTCCCATTTCTACACACATATTGATAATGCCCATCCCCTGGTCAGCTTGCCTCAGTTAAATAAAAATAAAATAATAAATTATCAGGGTCAATCCCCAATACTTTGGATTGGGCTTACCCCAAGCTAATGGGGAGCCCAACCCAGCATCTGCCTGTAGCTAGGTTGTGACCGCTAGTTGGGGCTTCCCCCAATTAAGGGAGATATCCAACACCAGCAAGAATGAATAATAAGTCTAAACTAACATAGCAACAATCAAAATGATTTAAAAATATCTGAAGCACTAGTTTAGGATTTGAATGGCTAGAATGTTTTTGACAGAGGCTTTCTATATACCCTGACTGCCAAAGAAATTTACCAGCTGGTCAGTATGACTAGAGAGCCTAAAATTATAAACACCAGACTAGATAACTTTATGATAATGGTGCAGACAACGCCTAAGATGGATATTTTATACCTTTGGTTCAACTACCAATGAAGGGAGAAATCCTAAAAGCCCATGTTTCAAGATTTGCAATAGTTCAAGTAAAGCCTTGACTTTGGGGATTTAAGAAAATATTATCAATTCATATTTAATCTAGCAAGCAATGCTTTATTGGGCTAAAGACCCAAAAACAATTATAAAAATAGAATTTATAAGATCCGTGTGATTTCCCTTATTAACTCCAAAATTCATAAACTTACAAATTACAGATAAATCTCCTCATTAGTGCTCCAATTGCCAATGAAATGGAAGAATTCACTAACCAAATAATTATCCTCTTGCCTAAGTATGACGTTTTCGCCATTCAGTTCTCTCTTTGCCTCATAAACAATTTACACCACATATTATGCATTACTATTGGCTAATTTCCTGATGGCAGATAATGTAAGCCACTTAACTGTGTTACCATTAGTATCTTAGGCTAGCTTTGGATGATGAATCTTGACCTACTCTAAGTCTATTCCTGGACTATGCCATCACCTCCAACATTCCTAAATCTACTCTTTCCTTCAAATTTATATGCGCCTATCACTCGTTAAAATCTTGAATATCACTTGACTCTTTAAATAATAATAAGCTTTCTGCTGATAGAGTACTTCTTACTCCCTATAACTTTATATAGTGAAGTCATTTAGCTCTTGAGCATATATTGTTTATACCAGGTGCTTAGAAAGAGAATAAGAGAATCTTTGGGTGTAGATAGTCTATACCAGAAATTGGTTAGCTTACTGTGTGAGTTATCTATACAGTAAGTATGAGAAGTTGGATTGAGAACCATCTAGTACTAAAAAAAGAGTTGGATTGAGCCAACAGTCAATCTGTGAAAGTAGTGCGTAATGGGACCTTGCACTACATCATCTAAAAAGAGTTTACCCATCGTCAGACATTTGCCCTCTCAACTGCAAAGGAAGAATGTCTTGGGTTTAAATTTGCCTAAATGGTGAAACGTCGGCCATTTGAGAATTTTGTGATGATCCAAAAGTGCTTTATTAAGAGTAACGATGATTTACACGAATATTGGCCAAAAGACCCTGGCCAATTCTCAGTGGAACCCTGTTATCGGGGCAACACCATTACAAAACCTGCTCAGGTGATTAATGTGAAATCTAATGATAAGATTTCTCTGACACCATGATGACTTTGGGGCAACCAGCGGGAAGATACTCCCCCAACCTTCACCAAGTCCCTCAAAGCACCTATGGGGGGACCCCCTTTATATAGGCATGGTGGAGGTCCCCCAATGTGAAAATACTTTATCTAGCAGTTTTTGGTTGAAGTTCATCAAAACCTTACCGCATGGGTACACTTTGCCCCAAAACCCCAACTATCAGTTACCCAAAAATTAACTCTTTTTCCTCAAAATCTGATAGGAGCACTTACCATATTACTTAATTTGGAAGCATCTAAGCTATTCCAAAACTATCCTCGAATTTCTCCAACCCTCAAAGAGTTTAAATAATATTTAATTGGATTTAAGAGATCACTTTTTCAGTTTAACCAGCGCTCCTAATAAAATTATAAAAAACCCAATTTTATATTAGCGTTTAATATTTAGTTATTATGAAACCTTTGTGGGATCCTGCGGCAAAAGCACCAGCAAGCCTTAGTAAGCTGGATTTCTACAAAATGGTGCTTACTACAGGGATCCCAGTATGTCAAAAGTAGTTGCTCTTGAAAAGCAACTAGCAAACGCTTTATCACGTCTTAAGGAGCTTAAACAGCGCCTTACAAAATTCCCCTTAAGTAAAAGTTCATCCCTGGTGAAGAAGACTTTACTATCTTCTTGTACGTTTACAAAGCTGCTATGGATAGAGCCACAGACAAGCAAAAAGTTCAACAATTCCTTCCTTGTTTAAGCCGCATAGCGTAAGAGATGATATCTATTAACCTGAAACCTTAATACACTTGGGCAGAGGTGAAGGAGGCTCTTCTGGCTGAATTCAGATCAAAACAGAGTCTAAATAGGGAAAGACAGGTCTTTATGAGCCTTAGTTTGTTTAAAGGTGAGTCATTCATCACCTTCGCTGAACGATTTTATCTTGCTGTGCAAAGTTGTCCACCTATAACATGCTTACCCTTGATGATGCTATCACATTTTTTAAATGGGCTAGCCTCTCGACCTTCTCTAGCCAGACATATCATTTCAGTGAAGCGCCACTTCAAAAACATCTGTGACATTAAGGAGGCTTTGTTAGAAGTGGAGAATTCCAATTATGGGCTAACATAAGTGGCGCTGAGGTGAACTTTTCAGCTCTAACCATTAAGGAGCTTCCGCCAGTTGAACAGTTGGAAGTGAGCACACCTGTGCCAATCCTCCCTACTAGACCTGTTTTCTTAGTGTGTCTTAAAAAAGTATATACCGTCTTTGTGTAAATTGGAGTTTGGTAAAGTAAGTGATACCACACTCCTGCACAAGCGCACCCAAGCCACTGTTCCTTCTCTTCTAGCCAAGCTGGTAAATGTGGTCCCTAAGGCTACCCAATCTTCTGTAGCCATCTCCCTTAATTCCATCGCAGCCTTGCCTGTTGTTGAGAATACCCTTGGGGAGGAATCTGAGGGGTTATGATGATGTTGGATACTATATTTTGGGAGCACCCGCAGAAGTAGAGGTTCCTGATCATTCGAATGCTAAAGGATAGATTGTGCCACTAATTTCTGAGGGAATGTAGATCAGCCAAATTTTAGGATGGCCAAAAGTTATTAACACTGCCAGCGATGGTGATCAACTCTTAGCTAGCTTTACACTGCCTTCTCAGCGGGCCCTGCCTATGAAAAACAACTTGGATAAATATTCTGAGACTGCTCGCAAATTAACCTCCACCTTTTGACTCAAGGAGGTATTAGCATTGGCACCTAACTTTGGAGGAACCCTCACGAAAGTTGAAGTGGCTATACAAAAATCCAAATACTGTTCATCTTGGACACTGGCTCACCAATTAACTTGATCTCTACAAAGCATATCAATAAAATAAAGCTAGCGCCTGACTTGGAGTACACACAAGAATTTGGAACCGCAGGGCCAAATAATACCCATGCAATTGGGGCATATCTCTTACCTTATAATTTAAATTTAGAAGCTTATTTTATCAGCCCCTTCAGTGGCTTTGGATAACAATGCGTATTATATGCTCATTGGTACACAGTTTATGACTTAGTATGAAGGAATATTAAACATGAAGCACTGATACCTCTCATTACTAAGCTATGAAGTCACATTAGTCCTAACCAATAAAGAACCCAGAAAGCATGTTTAATCTTGCCTGATAGAATATCCTTTCTCAAATATGACTTTACCTTATTCCACCTCTGGATGCAACACTAAGAAATTGCCTGACTCAGTGGATATGAGGGACATCATCCCTTTCTATGCTGTAGATGAGGTATTAATTAAGCCTGGTGAACAATGAGTGTTGACACTTAGATCACGCTCCAAATCCCACACCACTTCTTATTGCATATTATAAGTCTTTAGGGCGTTAGCCCCTTGGAGCCTCAGGTTCTGCCTGGAATACTGGACCCAGCCTATCACACTTCTGTTGGTAAGCCTCACTATAAAAGACTTGGTCATTTGAAAACACTAGGAGATTGGTAGTTGCTTCGCACTCCAGTGGAGAATATTGAACATATTACCCATAGGCTTTATGGCAGATTTGGGGTTGCCTATGAATAACTTGGTGTTTACCCTACCCAATGTACATATTTCAGATGATCTAACCCCAGACAAATTAGAAAAAGTCTATTTTATTAAATGAATACAGTGACATATTTTCAAATCAGAAAATGACTATAGTCACATAAAAGGCTGGTATCACTCCATCAATGTGGGTGATGTTCACCCTATTCAGTCAAAACTGTATCATAAGTCAAAGGTGGAAGAAGACAAATGAGGACGTAGCTCCAGCAATTTTTAGATGTGGGTTTTTTAGTTCCTTTACAAAGCTCTTAGTACTCCCCTCTGTTGCTTATTAAAAAACGGAGGTCATTGGCTAGTTATGGACTATTGAAAATTGAATAATCTATTAGGAAAGGATAGTTATCCTATCCCCTGAATTGACGATGCCCTGGCCTAACTCTCTGGCTCTACTTTTTTTCTCTGCTATGGGCTTAGTTAGAGGATATTGGCAAATGGACCTTTCCACTGAAGATTAGGAGAAATGTACTCTCATTTTGTAAAGAGAGTCTTTTCCTCCCAACCTATTACTGCAAGGGTTGTATAATGCACCTGCATATTTTAGGCAGGCGATAGACCATATTTTGTGGGATCTGAAGTTAAATTGTGTCATCATATATATTGATGATATCACAGTGTTTTCATGAACCTTCATTGAACATCTTGGTCATTTGAAGGAGGTTCAAAGGTTACGCAAGTCAAATATTAAGTTAAACCTTCAAATGTACTCTTTTATTTAACTGAGGTAAGCAGACCAGGGGACGGGCATTACTAAGCTAAAAAACTTAAACTAAAATTATGTAACTAATTGATTTAAACAAAATTTCCAAATGAGCAATTTTTTGAATAACACTGAACAAAAACAACCAACCAGGTGGGCACTGCAGACTACTTATCTCTCTCCATGGCAGAAGGGGATGGGGGACTGGGAGGCTCAACTTTGGCAGCAGCTACTTCTTCCCAGAGTAGGGTGCGTGTTAAGGCAGATAGCAAGGGCGTCAGGTCATCGGCAGTATTTGGTTTGATATCTCTGATGATTAGTACTTCCAAGTAATTGACAACCATAAAAATGGCAGTAATATATTCAGCTAAAGTTTTCTCAGCTACAATATGGGCATATGGTAGTTTAACAAACGTTGCAATATTAGTTAAGGTGGTCTTAGCTTTCAGATTCCATGCTACAATTTACTACATTTTGAATAGCGTCAATGATATTTTTGTGTAGATGTTTCACATAAATCTTACTTTTTGGAGTAAGATTTTTAAGGATAACATGAGGTGGAATTCGTCCTGCGAGTGCTGCCACTGATTTGGTGGCAGCTTTTCGAAGGAGACAGCAATCTGGTGTGGCAGCTGCTTCTACTGCAAGCTGGAGGTCACTGTGGAATAATTTGGCATTTGACTTTGGGGCATATGAATGTGGGGGAATTCTGTATCCCATTTTGCAGTACAGAACTGGTTGACTAGCAGCAATGGTTCTTTAATGATATTACCTAATTTTTCAATTTCATTTAAAAACTCCCATAGGCTCTGGCAAAATTGAGTTGGGGGATTGGCGTATGGCTAAGGGTTGGTTGATTTGTTGGATATTGCATGGGATTGAACTGGGGTTCAATCCTGCGCTTGATTTGAGGAATTATCTGTAGCACTGGGGCAAGGTGGAGGAAGATTGGTGGTGCAGGTGCAGCTGCAGCAACAGGCTTGGGGGAGGGGGAGGTAGGATTGTACCCCACGCTGGTTTGGCGTGGGGTGGGCGGCGGATTGGTGGCTGTCAGATGAACTATCAGCGCTGTTGGAAGCTTCTAGATATGGACACTTGCATTTTGAGTGGTCTAATTTGAAATAGGATGGACAAATCGTCCACCCGCCCCAACACGGGACCAGAATGGATGGTCAGGGGCAGAGGGGATAATGGTGTTGAGGAAAATAATGGGGCATTTTGTTCATTTCAGGGCTGATTTTGGCATATGCCTGAGGCCCAGAGAGGCGTGTGGCCCCATTTGGGATCACAAATTTTCAAGATAGGTTGGAGACATAGGCTGCCAAACTTTCCATCAGCTCCTGGAGGAGCACCTCAGGGGGAAGGTGGGTGGGCAACCAGTGAGCTGAACCACCAAGGTGGTGTCCACTGGGAGCTGGGTCCATTTTTTTGGGCGAAGTGTATCCTTGAAGACCAGGGGCATCATTGCTGCAGTGGCGGCATCAGCTTCACATGTGAAGCTGAGATCAAAATACCCCTTATAGGGGTTGAAATCTATGAATCTGGTGGGGGTCATCACTGCTTGAGCCATTTCTATAATGTCTTGGTCATGGTAAGGGAAGAGTTTCCCATAGTTGACCCTTTGGCTGAAATACATGTTGCTATGGGGGAGCACCAGGGGGCATCAGGGCACCGCTTGGGCTTAAGCAAAGTGGGCATCAAGATCCTTGGGAGGAACAATAATCCCAGGGGTTTGGTATGACTGAGTGAGCCAGTCCAAGTGCATTTTCCTGTCAGACAGAAAATGGTGGGGAGTTTCGCTACTGCCCCAGACTGGGGCAGCCTGCGGGGAATCCAATGACATAGGAGTGAAACTACAATGAGAAATTAAGTTTTTACTTTTATTAACCATACAAATTTCTCAAAAAGTTATGCTGAGTTGAAAGAGAGTCTCTGTTTATTTCTGTTTTATCTGGTAAATTTGCTAAAATTGATGTTGAGTGGAAAGAAAAGCTGGGGTCCTCAAATGTACCTTTTTTTAGTACTAGATGGTCCCAACCCAAGGGGGAACCTCAAATGTACCTTTTTTTAGTACTAGATGGTCCCAACCCAAGGGGGAACCTCAAATGCACCTTCTTTCAACTTAATTGGATTTCCTTGGGCATACCATTTCTCAAGAAGGAATCCAACCCATGCAAGATAAGGTTGAAGCACTTTAAAAAATGCCTTCCCCTAAAGATCTATGGGATATTAAGTATTCCTAGGGATGAAGGGGTAATACTAACAATCTATACCCAAGTTTTCCCAGCTCAGCGAGCCTCTTGTTCACTTATTAACTAAGAAAACCCTTTCTATTGGGGTGCTGAACAGAAGGCCAATTTTTGAGATATTGAAACAACTGCTACAACAATGTCCTATTCTGAGGCATCCTGATTAAAAATACACCATTTATCATGTATACCGACGCTTCAGAATATGCCGTTGGGGCCATCTTAGCCCAATTAGATAAAATGGTTTGAATCAATAAGTATCCTATTTTAGTAAAATGCTGTCAAAAGCAGAACGCAACTATAGTGTAACTGAGAAGGAGTACCTTGCCATTCTGTTAGTTGTAAAGAAAGGCTGCCCTTTTTTGTATGGGACCGCCTTCGCTGTGGTTACATATCACGTTTCCCTAAAATGGTTACAGAACATGAAGGATCCTACTTTCCGTTTAGCTCTCTAGGCTCTAAAGCTCCAGCATTTTAATATGAAGATTGAACACCATGCTAGGACCCGTCACATGAATGTTGATGGGTTGACTTGGCTGCCCATCCAGTCACTTGGATAATAGTGAGGCAGAGAGGTTACACGAGCTCTTGATGACCCCCAATGAATGGGAGGAAGAAGATGAGCCCGCCCAAAAGATGTTAGCTTGGCACTCCTGTAACATAAAGTGGAGAACGGAAGTTGTATAAGCAGGTGGGGTCAAAATGGCTGCCTTACCTTAGGCCCTCAGAACATGTACCTGATATATTAAAAGCTCACTGTACACTAGGTCATTGAGGTGCAAAGAAATCTTATGAGTGGATTAAAGATTAGTACTATTGGGATGTAATTATGGAATCTATTATTGCCATCTTGGAAACTTGCCTTAAATGAAAAAAGCAATCAGGTTTCAAGACTAGATACCAATATCAACCCACTACCCCTCAACAACTACCCCTCAACAACTGTTCCACACCATAAGTTGGGATGTAATAGGTCCCCTTCCTCAGACTACTAGTGGAAACAAATTTATCCTAGTAGCTAATGATTATTTCACAAAGTTGATGGAAGCTGTAGCTCTCCGTGCTCAAATGGCTAAGGCCACAGCCACGTTATTACATCAAAACATCTCCACATGTCATAGCTGCCCCCAAGTACTACTCTGCGATAATGGTAAGAAATTCACCTCCTGAGTAGTCAAAATCCTGGCCACATCTATTAGAGCACAACAACTTTTGGCAGCTTCATATAACCCCTCCACCAATGGGATCGTGGAAAGAGCTAATGGAACCTTGGTTTTCATTTTACGAAAAATGGCCTCTTCTGATCCACTTCACAGGGATCATTACCTAATCAGTTCTCTGATGGCTTACTGGATCAGCTATCATCAGATCTTAAAAAGTCTCCATTTAGGGTCTTGTATGGGCGGGAACCTAAAATACCTGCTCTCATAGCAAAAATTGTATTCTCCTCTACTGTTGAGGAGCCCTAGAAAGTTATAGAAGATTGGCTCAGCGTATCAATTAACTTCAAGCTGAGGCTACAACCAACTTAGCAAAAACGGTGATTAAATAAGGAAAGGCTGCCAATGAGCTTCAAAACCCCTGCCTACATTACAAGTATTGGACATGGTATTATAAAACCATAACTGCATTACCCTGAGAAATGGTAAGCTTGGAACCACCTTGGAGGGTCCCTTCACCATCACCTATAAAAAAAGAAACGAGTACTTAATAAAGTCTTCAGCTACCAGAGTAATCATTAACTGAGTACATGGCCATTTCCTCGGACCTTATTCTCCCCCCAACATTTTTTAGGGGGGTGATGTCATACATCTGCCCTCTCAGCTGCAGAGGAAGGATTTCTTGGGTTAAAATTTGCCTAAACAGGGAAATGTCAGCCATTTAAGATTCTATGATGATCCAAAAAGTGCTTTATTTAAGAGTAATGATGATTTTGAGAATATTGGCCAAAAGACCCTGATCAATTCTTGGTGGAACCCTGTTAATTGGGGTAACACCATTATGAAACCTGCTCAGGCGATTAATGTGAAATTAAACGTTTGGATTTCCCCAAACCCACGATGAACCCTGGGGTAACCAGTGGAAGCTACTCCCCCAACCATCATCAAGTCCCTCAAAGCACCTACGAAGGACCTTCCTTTTATAGGCGTAGCGGAGGTCCCCCAAGGTGAAAATACTTAATCTAGTGGTGTATGGTTGAAGTTAATCAAAACCTTACCGCATGGGTACATTTTGTTTCAAAACACCAACTATTTTTATTTAACCGAGGTAAGCTGACCAGGGGACAGACATTACCTAATATATGTGAAACTAAGAGAACAACTAAGAAATATAAAAATTGGGCACCCCAGGGTACTCAAGTTACCCCTGTTGCCAGCGGAACTGCCAGGTATGGGGGGTTGGTGCACTACTCCGAGGGGGTTTCCCCTGCTATGGAGCAGGTGTGAAGGAAAGGGTCTGTGTGGAGGAACCAGAGTGGGAACCATGATTCTATGAGCGCTTTTTGTCTTTGTCTCATATATCCATAGAGCCAGGCTTGGAAGTGCTCTAGTAAGTGGACATGGAATCTGTTAGTAATCCCACAAATGGTTGGGACCGTGCCCTTGAACGCATCTAATGCAATTGTGTGTATTGTCCACATTGCAATGGGTATTATTAGGGATCGGAGGGTAGATGGGATTGGTGGCTCAATCTGGAGTGCGAAGATACTCTTTGATATTGAGAATTCCTGTTTGTTTTGAATTATGAGCAGGCGTGAGACTTCCTGTCATATAGCTTTGGTTGGGGGGCATGTTTCTAGGCGGTGATGTAGGGATCCCTCCCTCCACATACTGCACATGTTTTGTGGAGGGAGTTGGAGCGGTCTGCCATCCTATAGGTCCTTCTCAAACAGCGCCAGCCGTTTGCTCTTATCCTTGGTTGTAGGAGTGGGTGGTGTGTCATTTTCCACATTGCTTTCTGTGTGGTTAAATCATAGGGAATGTCCAGCATATCTAGGTATTCTATCCTAGCTATGCTTGGGGTTGTTGCGAGCATATTCCTCTGGGGGTGGTTTTCTGGGTTTCTTAATTTGAATTGGGGGCTGGGTCGTCCCCTTCCCTGTATAGTACCCATGTTCTCTATGGTCCATCCCATATGGCGGATAGTTTGGAGGATATGTTTGAAATGAGGGGAGGTTCCATGTGGACCCGTTGCAGTAGGGTGCTTGGCAAGGTATGAATTAGTCTGGGTGGACTATGTGGGTTGGTCAATTTGAGCGCCTGTGCAAACTTAGTCCTTGCTGCTCTGGACCAATGCTGTTGCGGGAGGTCTGGAGCAAGGATTTCCTTTATCCAGGTACCTAGGATGTGATTGGCATGGCTCTCAAAATCTATTAGTCCCATGCCTCTGCTTGAGCGCGGGCCAAATAGTGTTTCCATCCGTATAGGAGGGTGAGAGCCAGGCCACAGCCAGCTCTGGATAAACGCGCGAATTGAGGTTATAAAGGTAGGTGAGAAGGCTATCGCTGGGCCTGGTACCACAGTATTGGGAGGATGAGCGAGTTAGAAACTGTAACTAGTCCTGTTAATCCTGGGGTTCTTCCCTTGAGGGAGGCGACGCGTTTGGATACCCGTTGTAACAGGTTACTTTCAGCAAACTGGGGGATAAACTGATGCTATTAGCCCACCATGCTTAGGAATACCTGGATAGCCATTAAGCTTTGATGGCTTGACCTTTTCTCTATGGCGTCAACCTTGTTTAGTATAGGCTGGATGCCATCCTTGGAAACTTTGTGTCCCAGGAACACCAGTTCATATTGGAGGGAAGAGCACTTCGAAGGTTTAAGCTTTATAGAAGCCTTTAGTAGCAATTAAAGACTTTCCCTAGATGCTTGATGTGTCCACTAAAGGTTCGTGAGAAAACAATAATGTTATCTAGGTAGACAAGGACGCATGAAAGCTTCAATTCCCCAAGGATCCCACCCATGGCACGTTGGAAAGTAGCTGGGGCATTACAAAGGCCCTGGTGCATCCTTGTGGCCTTGGATAGTTCTTTGTTGGCTATGAGAGCAGACTTGGCTCAAACTTCAGGGGCAAGCTAAACTTGCCAATATCCTCTAGCAAGGTTCATGGCAGAAACGTATTGAGATCCAGCAAGCAGATGGAGGGAATCATCAATTTGGGGCTGAAGATAACTGTCCTTCTTGGTGATGGAGTTGAGTCACCAGTAGCCCATCACCACCCAGTGGCTGCTGTCCTTCCTCCAAACCAGCAGAAGTGGAGAGGCCCAAGGGCTGTGCCATGGTACCAGGAGTCTGGCGTCAGTAGTTCTTCGAGTTCCACTGTCACCTGGGCCTCTTCAACCTTGCTTCTTTTGGTAAGTTCAAGACTGGAAGGGGGAGCGTCCTCAGTTTCCACGTGATGTAGGACTCCATTCATTCTTCCAAAGTTGTAGGTCGAGGCCAAAAATAGGTCTGGTACTCATCTAACAACTCTAAACCTTATGTTGTTGGTCATCCGAGAGGTCCTTGACAACATTGGTATTGACCAGGATGACTGATGGAGGTGTCTCCATGCCAAAATCTCTTAAGTCCCCAAAGCTTCGGACATCAGTAATAGCCTCCTCCTTTAGAAGGTGGACATAGGTGGCGGGACTGTTTAGACCTACTATTTTGGGTTTGTCAGTAAGTTTGCCAACAACACTGATATAGATCCATCATAATCTGGATCTAGGATCCCTGTGCAGGTTAGCACCTCTTTTGGATGGGTTGTCTAGGACTCAGATTTCCAATAGGTATCCCAAGGGTATGTTGACATGGGCCCAGATGTCAGCAATGACTTAGGACTTTGGAGGTATCATAGTCGCCTTAGGTAAGTAGATAGGCATGCCCTCTTGCCCATCAACAGCAGGAGGGGGCAATCGGACTTGGGAGCCCCTGATGTGATATTTGAGCTAATCAATCTAGCCTTCACTCTGCAGTAGACAGGCTTGGGCTTTGACTTCAGTTTAAGCATCATGAGAGCACTTGAATATCAAAGGGACCTGATGCCCTAGTAGGGATAGAAAGCCGCTATCATAATGGAGTACTGCTGAATAGTCTCAAAGGAACTGATTCTCAAGTAACAGGTCATATCTAGGGTCATCTAGCGGTACAGCAAGGGTGTTTACAGCAAGATTTCCAAACTTTAATGGTAGAGAGGAATAAGCCTCTTTAGATCGGGTACGTTGTGTTCCAGCTGTGCCATACTCCATATAGTGTGGCAAATCTAGAGTGATCTTGATGCGCTTACTAACTTGGATGATATGACATTCATGGGAAAGCCACTGTTGACTATGGCATGGACTGGAATTTTATGAACTCAAACTGTGACCAAGGTAACCAGACTTCCAAACTGGTGCGGCAGCGTGAGGAACATGGGAGAGTCATCAGAAGAGGAGTAAGCAGTATCAATTTCTCTATTATCACTGGATACTGAAACTTCTTCTCCAAGCATGATAGCTCCAGGTTTGTTCAAGGTAATAGAGGATCCTTGAGGGTGGCCAGGGAAGGCAGCATGGAGCGCCTCGTCCTTCATGCTGACAGACCTTTTCCCACCTCCTTGGCAAGTCATTTCCAGCAGTTCTTAGCATTGTGTCTGAAACTGTTACAGTATGTGCATTGAGGTCAAGGATTTTTCTGGGTTTTGACCACATGGACTCTAGGATGGTTAGAGGGGCCTGTAAATGAAGCCTTAAAGTGTAAAGTCAACGCAGGGATCTCGTTAAGTGCTTCAATGATCTCCTTGATAAAGGTAAACCCATTCTTCAGCCCTATCATATGCATTTGAACCTCAGGGTAGGATCCCTGATGAATGGTTGACTGGATCTAAATCGTCAGTTACTATAAACCAAAAATATTCTAAGTATATCCAAACTTTAATTTGTGGCCTAGCAATTTCACATAATTATATTTGACTATGATGACATGGGCTTGAGGATTTTATTGGTTAGGTCGGACTTAAAATTGAATTTTTACTTGACTTGGGCACATGGGCTTTGTTGGTCTATGTCAAAATTATTTATTAATGTCAGTCAAGTTTTTTATCAAAAAATAATTATATTTAGTGATATGAATTGCCTTGGTACGTGCTGCCAATTGCTTGTGAAAGAGAATCGGTTCAGCTAATTGTAAATGCTTCTGAAACGCCATCTTGAGAATGATGACATTATTTACACTGACCCTAAGGCCAAGCAAGTTGCCCTGAGTTGAAGTATTTGTAGACCCTCAAACAAACATTTTACATGTTCCTCTGGACAAGTGCCATTGAAAATGAGACGTTATGGGTAAGATGTGGTGAACATTGAGCCCTATAAATTATCTCCAAGTTGATGCTAAAAAAACATTCAACTACTACCACTAGTTTATAGTTTAACTTATAAGATTTTTGTGTTTAGTACTTTAAGTTGTATTAAATCGAGGATATATTTGGGATCAGTAAGATCAGGGCAGCGTGCCATCGTCCAAGTAACGACAGGGGAATATGAATTTGAAGTGCTATTACCCAGGAGTTATATATTGAAGATAGTCACCGTATAGTCTATTGTTGTCATACAATAGACATACAAAACTCCATCACACTGCAGAAGAAGAAACAGCCATCTGAAGAGAACCAAATTTCAACAATCCCAACGCAGAAATGACAGCAGCAATAGCATCATCCAGGATGATATGATTTGAAGTAACTAAAGGTTGCTTGGGAATAAAAATGGCTGTCAAACTCCATGAGGCTTTTTACTTTATTTAGTCAGATACCCATGAACACCTGTTTTTGGTTGGCAAGAGGTTAATGGCTACTGAACTCTTGGATTAAGTCTGTAAAGACCTGTTCACAGGTGTTTCAATCCTTCAAATGGAGGTCATGATCTCCCAGGCAGTGCTATCTAGTTAGGAGTGGGTATGCTTTACCTTCTGCCAGTTGGTGGCCTCCTCCTGGAACTCTAATATGTGTACAGGAAGGAGGCAATACTTTCCTGGATGGTGGTGAACCTTTCTTTAAGACTATGTTTAAAGTTAGTTACAAGAGGAGTGGAGAGGTTGTTAACACCAGGGAAGGGCGCTGGATCTGAGATCTCAGTCTCCGCATAGTTGCAGGGTGCCTGCTGGTCTAGACGTCACCATAGGCCCTCAAGATCCTCTTGGATATCATCCCAATTTTGGTTGAGGGAGGATACATTAGCCTTAAATGAGATTTGCTCCTTTAGGAATTAAATGTCAGCACCCTGAAGGTGAAGCTGGCTCTCAAGGGTAGTCAAATGAGTTTCAAACCCTTGAAAAATCTGTTCAAGCTGAAAGATGAAAGTATCAGTAAACTTAGTGAAGGCACTGATGTTGTCCGTTTCATCCTACAGTGCCTCAATGGAGACCCTAGGGTTGAGGAGGACTCCATCCACTTGGAGTTTGCATCCCGAGCCACAATATGAATTTGATCACATAGAGCAGCATAGGCTATTATCACATCCTTCTGCCATGGGTCTTCAGGGCCATCAGGGGTGGGACCCGAGGGACCTGGGGGCCCAGGAGGTCCGCGGGGACCCTCTGGTCCTTCAGGACCTTCACTCCTGGAGGAATAGTCATGTGAGGCCAGCTCCTGATAGTGTTATTGCATGTATAATACCAGATCCTTTACTTGGAGGAGGCGCTGATTCCAAATTTCCTCAAGAAGTTGGACATTCCAACGCAGCTGGCCCTCAAGATATCCAGTGATCACGCTATCTAACACCACAATTTGATCTCAAACCTCATTGATCAACTGTCAGTTATCAATAATGGCCTTGCAGTTGTTGTGAAGAAAGTAGGAGGCTGATTTATAAAAATTGACGATGTGAGAGTGCAAGGCCGGGGTGAGCCCCAGTTGTTGGGAGACTTCTTGATGTTGCAACCCAACTAGTTGTAATAGGTGATGAATAGATGAGTGAACAAAGTTGTGAAGGTAGAGCTTAGAACCAAGGGAAAGTTCTCCTGCTGGCAGCTGAGCCAAGTCATAAAGGTCCCAAATGTTAGAGGGAACGGAAGAGGCATGGAAGCGGCTAAAGTTAGCACCCATGGAGTAGATGCTATTTATTATTTGTTGAACAACATCACTAAGGTTCTTGTACTGAAGTTGGTACTGACTTACTTTAATAGAGGGCAGGAAGAGATGGAATGCGGCCTGAAAATCTACCTTCTCAGACTGCGAGGGTGGTATTTCATATTGCAAGGTACTAACCCATTGAGCAATGCTTCTCAACTGACCATCAGATTGGTCTTCAGGGCTACTAGTATCCCCATGTTTTTGTGATAGACATTTTCACTTAGGACAGCTTGAAGCCTCCCTGTAATGAGCACTACGCTTTTCAGTGTTACAGTTCTTTAGACTGCCGCTGAGGTCTGAAGGTGGCTCAAAGCTGAAAACATAAAAATTTGTCAAAAAGGAAACGGAATATTGGATAGAATACCAAATAATTTATTAGGTTAAATGGTGTCAATATTTATAGGGTGTATGGGGACACGGTGCCTAAGGATCTTTGTGGCCCATCCATTCAGGATATTCATGGCCTTCTGTATTGACCGCCTGTTTGGCACCCTCAATGTATTGCACCGCCCTCATGACCGGATCAGTGGATACTCTGCACCACGTGACTCAGGAATTGGAGATGAGAACCCCAAGCTATCTTTGTTCATATAGGTTTGAGAGTTTATTTTTTACAGCTTAATTCAGAAGTGGGGGATTTGATTTTTTTGTTATATTGAATTCTGACAAGCTCCAACAGCCACAGGTGTCATTATAATACCAGGAGCAAACTGAGCAGCAGCCACAAAGTCACAAGCAGACCTGAGCTCCAAAAAATTAATAAAGAAGCCCAGAAGATCCCATAGGATCAAAAAGTAATCCCACCTGGCCTAAAACTAAGCAGTAAATGTAAAAATGCTATTTATCTGGGGAAGGTCGAACAGGGGACAAGCACTTCTGATATAGTGAGAAAACTAATGGAATTTGACAATTATAGACACCCCAGAGGGTTCAAAGCCCCTCTTGTTGTCTCCAGGATCACCAAGATTAGGACGGTAGGGAGGGGGTTATGCTGGCTTATTCTTGGATGCAGCATGTGTGAAGGAAAGGATCAACTTTTAGGAACCATATGGGGAACTATGTGTTGATTGTCCTTCTGTTACAGGGAGGTCATAAGTCCAAATAGCCATGCTTGGAAATGTTCCAATATATGGCTGTGGAAACGATAAATGGCTTCTTGGATAGTTGGCGCTGCTCCTGTGAACGATTCCAGTACCGTTGTATGTATCGTCCATAGTATTGCTACTATTAGCGCCCTGAGAGATGTGTGGATAGGAGAGTCCATGTTTATAGTGAACATGTTCCTTGCTAGGCTGAATGGATGTCCGTTTTCTTGGAGGAAAAGGCGCATGGCTCTTTTCATACAGCCACTGATGTTGGGCATTGTTCTAAACGGTGGGCTAGGCTTCCATACTGACCACATATTGCACATGAGGTATGAGTGGCATTTGACTGTTCAGCTGTATGGTATACTCTCCTCATACACCTCCATACATGTGCTCTTATCCTGGGTTGGATTAGAGGGTGAATTGTGTATCTCCGTACTCTTCTTTGAGTCTCCAGGTTGTAGGGTATGTCCATATGGTCCAGGTAATCTATCCTGGCTATGGTATTTGGGCTTTTGCTTATTATAATGTCTTGGACTATTTTATCGTTGATCTCCCGTCTGTGAGTTAGCCTTGGGCGTCTTCAGTGACTGGTTTGATCATTTATATGAATCCGCATGTCGCTCTTCTCATGGCTAGGAGTATTCGTTTGAAGTGTGCAGGAGTGCCATGTGGTCCTGCAGCTGTGGGATGGGATGCCAAACAATTGATTAATGTGTTTGGGTGATCTGGGTTTCTTAATTGTAGTGCACGTGTGAAGTTATATATTACTTTTCTGGCCCAGTGTGTAGCTGGAAGATCTGGACTAGTCACCTGAGCTATCTAGGATCCCAGTATATGGGTTGCTTGCTCTACGTAATTAGTAAGCCCCATACCTCCATTTCTTCTAGAACCAAATAGGGTTTCAAGGCGTACAGGGGGGTTGTGGATGGACCATAACCATCCTTGTAATAGGGCGTGGACTTTGTTGAAAAAATGGTGAGAAAGCGATTGCATGGGCCGTGAACCATATGATTGATAGAATCATCGATTTGCCTACCATGACCCTTCCTGTTAGACCTGTTTGTTGTCCATGTAAGGAGGCAATGCGTTTTGTTATTTTGTCTAATAATTGATTTTCCATCATGGAGTTAGCGTAACCTCCTGCTTGCAACCATACTCCCAAGTGACTAACAGGGCCAGCTGATATCTTGGTGATGAATGGAAGTATTAGTGAGTTTGTTGCTAATTTTTACCTCCTATGTCTGGTCAGGAGTCTTGATGTTGTACTAGCTTGTTGGCCCTGTGTAGATGGCATCCTCTGGGTCTGATATTTTCCCAGGAGTATAATTTCTTTTTTCTCAGTGTTAAGTGATGCGTTACTTATGGCTTAATAGTCTTGAATTATCTTCTCAATTCTGCAAGCGTCTTGATTGCTGTATATGCCCACCACGCAATCATCAGCGAAGGCCATCATTTTGACTGGTGGTTGGCCCTTGACGTTGATTCCTTTGAGTAGTGTGTTTGTGTTTTGTATTAGAGGTCCAAGATAAAGTTGTAGAGTAGAGGGCTTAAGGGGTATCCTTGTTTTAGTCCTCTCTGTGGGATAACTGGGTTGGTTAAAAAGCCTTCTCCCCACACAGCCATGGTTGCAGACTCTGTAAACAACATTACCCAGTTTATAAATCTATTTGGAAGCTTGAATTTTTGAAGGCAGGCTCTAAGGTAGGTCCAGTTCAACCTGTCATATGCCTTTTAATCTAAAAAGACAAGTGCTCCAGAGGTTTTGGACTGGCAGACATTTGCAACTGTGTGGATGTTATCCCATATGGATCTTCTTGGGACAAATCCATTCTGTGATGGGGATATCGCATCAGTTGCAATTTCTCCTAGTCATTTAGCCATAATTTTAGTTAAAGTTTTGTATCTGTATTGGTTAGGGAAATTTGGCATCAGTTGGATAGGTCTAATCTGTCTCCTTTCTTGAATAATGTGACCGTGTATGCTTCTTAGCCTCCAGGTAGGAGGCATGTTTCCATAATACACTTGTTCATTGAAGCTAGAAGAATGTTAGAGATGTTAGTAAAATATTTTTAAAAATTCATAGGGAATCCCATCAGGTCCAGGGCATTTCCCTCTTGGTGCACCGCATACTACTTCCCATAATTCCTCGTGCAATATTTTTATTTGACTGAAGTAAGCTGACCAGGGAACAGACATTACCAAACTAAAACTAAAATCATAATAATGGAAAAAATTAATGATTCAGACAAAACGCCCAAATGGATGAATCAATTGAATCATACCTAACAAATATCCAACCAGGTGGGTAGCGAATACTGCTATCCCTCCATGGTGGATGGGGAGGGGTCGTGGGCTCATCTTCAGCTGCATCCATCTCATCCCAGAGTAAGATGCGTGTTAAGGCATAAAGTAAGGGTGTGGGGGCATCAGCATATGGGGTTCAATATCCAAGATGACTGGAACTTCCGAATAGTTGCCAGCCATCATAATGCCAACTATGTATTTGGCCAAAGCGTCTTCAGCTTTGAGGCGGTCATCTGGGAATTTATAAATGTGGCAATGTTGGTTCAGGTTATTTTTGCTTTCAGATTCCGTGCTACTGTTACCACGTTCTGGATGGCTTCAAGGATGATTTTGTATAAAGTTTTCATGTTGATCTTACTTTGTGCAGTAAGATTTTTGGGGATGATGGGAGGTGGAATTCCGACTGTGAGCGCAGCCATAGATTTGGTGGCAGCTTTTCAGAGTGGACAGCAATCTGGTGTGGTGGCTGCTTCTACTGCAAGCTTGTGGTCGCTGTAGAACAGTTTGGTGTTAGGTTGTGGGACATATTTCTGAGATGGGAATTTTGCATCCCATTCTGCGTTAAAGAGCCGCTCAAATTGCAGTGACAGTTCTTCTATGATGTTACTAGATTTTTCAAATTCATCCAATAATTCCCATGGGTTTTGGTTGAATTTGATTTGGGAATCGGTGTACAGTTGAGTTTTGTTCAATTCATTTGCAGACACATGGGATCGAACTGGGATTCAATCTAATGTTTGATTGGATGAATTATTTATGGCATTGGAGCAAGGTGGATACTGATTGGTGGCTGCAGGTGCAGGTGCAGCATCAGGCATTGGAGGAGGGGAAGGTAGGATCAAACCCCATGTCAGAGCTGGAGTGGGGTGGGCAGCGGATTGGTGGGCGTCAGGCAAACTTTTGGCATCGGTGGAAGTTTCTGAGTATGGGCATTTGCGTTTTGAGTGATCTAACTCGAAACAGGATGGACAAATCATCCATCCGCCCTCAACGTGGGCCCATAATAGATGGTCAGGGGCAGATGGGATGGTAGCACGAGGGGAATTGCCAAAGAAATTTTTATAAATCAGGGGCTGATTGTGGCATATGCCCAAGGCCCAGAGAGGCGTGTGGCCCCATTTGGGACCACAAATTGTAAGATGGGGCTGTGCCGTAGGCTGCCAAACCTTCCATCAGCTCCTGGTGGAGCACTTCATGGGGGAGGTGGGTGGGCAAACCAGCGAACTGGACCACCAAGGTGGTGTCTATTGGGAGCTGGGTCCAATTTGTTGGAAGGGGAATATTATTGAATATTAATGGTACCATTGCCGCAGTGGCTGCATCAGCTTCACAGGGGAAGCCAAGATCAAAGTACCCCTCATAGGTGCGGAAGTCAATAAAACAGGCTGGTGTCATCACCGCATGAGCCATTTTGATAATGGATTGGTCATTGTAGGGGAAGAATTTCCCATATTTGACCCTAAGGCCAAAATGCATGTTGCTCCAAGGGAGCACCAGGGGCAGCGGGGCACCGCTTGGGTTCATGCAAGATGGGCATCAATATCCTTGGGAGGAACAGATTGTCCCTAGGTTTTGGAATGACTGGGCTAGCCAGTCCGAGTGTGTTTTCCTGTCAGATGGAAAATGGAGGGGGGAGTTTCACCATTGCCCCACGCTGGGACAGTCAGCAGGGGATCCAATGACATCAGAGTAAGACTTCAGTGTGCAATTAAGCGTTTGCTTTTAATTAACCAAATAAATTGCTTGGAAAGCTATGCCAAGCAGAGAGAGCGTTCCTCACGTGATATTAGGTTAATTAAATTGTTATTTTGAACTGTGGTGTCAATATGTGCAATTCTAAGGAATTTTTCAATTTTTTCTATTTTGAGCAGCTCAGATTTATACAATTTCATGTAAAGCCTTTGTACCTCAGTCATGACTTCTTCAGGTGGTTCTTCTATGGATTTGTCCGGGCAATAGACCTGTGTACAAGCTATCATATTTTTTCTGGCGTGGAATTGTCAGAAAAAGTAGCTCGAGCAAGTTTCTCCATCTCTTATGTTTTTGCCTTTATATTGGACTCCAACTCAGTGTTGGTGTTTGCGGATCAGGGTGTTTAGCTGAGCAGAAACCTCTGCCATTTATGACCCCATCCATGGCTGTATCCCATTCTTATTACGTTGTTTTCTATATGGTCAATTTTAGCCAATGTGTGTTTGATAATGGCTGAAACTGCCCTGTGTCTTCTAGACAATGTATGTTTAATTTGTTGGGTTGTTGATTTTTTGAGGTTTTCCCATGTGGTTAGTGGGTCTGAGCAAAAGGGTGTTTGAAAATCCTAAGTTTAGGATATTTCCTTTATCTAGGATTAAAATCCTGAGTTGCTAAACTTTCTGGGCGTATTCTGCACCATCTGGGTGCTTGGGTACTTGGTTCCGCCAGTTTGTAGGACACCAAAACAAGTCGATGGTCGGAGAATTCAATTTTTTCAGTTTTAAATTTTTGAATTTGGTGACGGAAAATTATTGGTGCAAGTATTAGGTCTATCCTTGACATAGAGACAAGTGTACCATTGTGTACATGTGGGCGTGTCATGTTTTGTAGCAGGGATTGCCTTTTTGGCAGTGGATCATATAGTCACAAGGTGGCCTTTAGTACTCGAAGCTCCACATGCCTTTTGGTATCTCTGTTGTGTATGGCCATCGGTCCATTTCAGGGTTAATCTAGCAGTTCATGTCTCCCATGACAAAAGTGTTTGCTGGTAGATTTAGTTG
The DNA here is from genome assembly GCA_022478985.1 of Massospora cicadina. Taxonomy (NCBI): domain Eukaryota; kingdom Fungi; phylum Entomophthoromycota; class Entomophthoromycetes; order Entomophthorales; family Entomophthoraceae; genus Massospora; species Massospora cicadina. Next base: position 36,346 of record JAKSZP010000340.1, on the reverse strand, counting down.
TGTTAGGACTGTGAGAAATTCTCTTTGGTCCTGTGCACCATTTGGGGCGTACAAACTGGCAATTGTGTGCACTTTGGTGTGTCATGAGAATGTTATGGCAAGTATGCAGCTGTCCAGGAATGAATTTATTAATAAATTTATAGTTTTGGTTCACGCGTACTATCATCCCACAGTGGAGTGACCAAAATGATATTGTTGGACGAGCATTTTTTTCCCATGCCTCCTCCTCTCCCCGTGGAAAGTGGGTTTCCCTCACCGCCAGGATATCCAAAAGGTGGGTTTTATAGGAGACTCAACTTCTTGGCCCAGGACATTAGGGCCTTGAGTCCCGCTATGTTCAGCATCCCTATATCTACTGAGACGCCCAATACGCCTCAGGAGCGGTTAGCAGGGCCTCCAGGCCCTACTTTCTCGCTCACATTGCTCTCCACTGCATCTCTTCTGCGTAGAGCATAACTATGAGTAGGGGAGTTGGGGTTTATTATGCCCTTTCATCATGCAGTTTTCGCTCCTCTATTGGCTTTGCTTGGTTTCAAAATGTTATTGCAGTGCACTTGTGGATTTTTATTGGCCACATTATTTTCTTGTGCATTCCATTGTTAATTTTCCTTCCCAATTGGGTTAACTTCTGCATTTTATGGGGGTGCACTGAACCTCAATTTTTCTACATTATTTTTTGAATTGAGTTCCACCAAATTCAAACTGGTCAGATTGGGTGTATGGTTTTCCATGGGATCTTATTGGTTCATGGGCTCGAATTCCTCCATGTTTTCCTGGTTCTGCTCTGGCAATATGGTTGATTCCGCCTAGGCCTTTGCCTTTGCCACGTCCAGCTTGCAAGCTTGTTTGGCCATTTTTCGTTCTTTTTGGGAAATAGGATCAATTATTTTATATTGTCCATGTTCTCCCCAGTTGAAGGCTTGTGTGGTATCTGTGATTTTGGTTTACTCTGAGTCATCTTCGCCCATTTCCTCCTCACAGAATTCCTTTTCTCTCAGGCCTTCTTTGATGAGGCAAGCATGAATCTTGTGCCCAAAGGACTGGCAGTGGTTGCAAATGGGGGGTGCGCTTTCAACTGTTGCATGGAACAGCTGGGATTTTTTCCCATAGATTGTGAAGGATGCAATGTGGGGGATTTTTGTAATATCCTCTACTACATCCTGGTTCAGTGAAATTATTGCTATTGCCTTCCCCATGCTAAGGGTCAGCATCAGCTGAAATCGTTGCATTTCAAATCTTTTAGTTTCTTCATAAGCTTCCAAGCCTTCTCAGAGATGTCTTTTGACTACTGTGCGCGCCAGTGTAGTTGGAAGATAGTCAAAAATGATGAAGATGTCTTTAGATTCTGTCCAATGGGTGCATCTGGTTGGGACCAATTGCTGTCTGTCAGGAAGATCAAGTACTACTCTGACCTTTGCTGCATTATTTGCTTCTTCCACAGTTTTGAACCCAAGGTCTACCCAACCTTTGCGAATATTATGGGTTGTAAGGTAGCCGCATGCAGGAAAATTTTTTGTTGGGCTTTGCTGAACTTTTATCCACATTGTCAGTGTTTCTACGCCCAGGAAAACTTGTATCCCATGTTCCATCGATGATAGTGGTTGTGATTGGGATACTTCCAAATAGCTGAATATTCTATTAAGAAATTGATGAAACCCTTGGGATGCGCAACCTCAGGTTATTTTTATTTTTTCTTAGATTTTTGCTTGTATCTGTGCGCTTGGTACCTTTGGGTGGTGCAGGTCCGGGTCTGCTGCCCTTTACCGCGTTTGCCCAGCTCTTTACCTTATTGTTCATACTTATCTCGCCTGGTGTTGATTATCAAATTACGCTGTTTGATCAAATCAAATATTACTAAAATTGATAGTAATTAGAAAGAAAAAGCTTAAATATAAAAATGCTTCATGAGAAAATCTTGATTTTATATTAATCAAATCCTTATTTGGATACCTTTTTTATAAATACTATAAATACTGTTTATGCTGATAACAATAAATTAATGTATTTTATGGAATCTGCATTTACTATTTTTTATTTATTTGATGCTGATAACGCCAAGTATAGTTATATTTTATAAAGTCTGGACTTAGCCTTCCTATTGTTTGCAGAGGTTAAAAGAGTTCAAGTGTGCTCTGGAGTAGCCCTAATATGTGCAATGTTAAAGCTTCACCACAGTTGGATACACTTTTACCTATGAGAATAGGTTACATTTATGCGAGAAGTATACCTTCCAATTCACCTAATAGTGCACACTGTGAGCAAACAAATAATTTATTGTCAGTAGCTCAACCCCAAACTTTACCAAACCTTGATCAAGTGAGCCATTTTGTCAATATGAATAAAGTGGGTTCTAGCTCTAATCGTAAAGATTGATACTCATGGTACCAAAATAATCAAAGTTTAAGTATATCTCATCCCAAAAATACATATGATTACTATGTAAAAGGTAATCAAGTTTGGTTAAGTTTGTAAAATCTTGTTTTTATTAAAAAACAAAAGCTTTTCAGCACAGATCAGATTTTGCTGATCCCTCAGCTTTTAAAAGTTCCCATAAACTTTAAGACCTAGCTTAATGTTCTTTGATATTAAAAGATAGTTATAAGTCAATCCTAAAATAAAAAATATTTTCTGTAACATCATATTAAATCCAGGTCCCTTTTTTATATACTAATTTTTTGAAAGCCTTTTCTTCATTAGTAAGCTTAAGTCTACACTTAAGCCTCACTTGTTCATTTCTCCTAAACAAAAACCCAAACCTTTGACTATTCCACCAAGTCCATAGTGCACCTTTTCATTCACGTTCACTTTAGACCCTGCTCAATCTGTTAGGCTTTCCACAAAGGGCAAGGAGCCAAGTGATGCCTACTACCCCTTTACAGATAGAAAATGATAATTTTTTTAAGAAGAAAAAAACCATATTTGCACCCACTCTAATCCCTCCAATTTCTAGTAAATTTTTATTTTTATAGGATTAAGCTCCTGTGTAAAGAAATCCACCAACTACACCAAAACGCCAGAAGTGCACCAGATAAGCCCCCCAATGCTGCCATACACTTTTCCAAAAATCCAAGAAAAATATTTTGACAGTTTTTCATGACCTAAATATAATGATTTTGATTTTGTCAGGGGATAACAAAAAATCTGACCCCAAAAATTTCCTTCCTTTTTATATTTTTCCCATATTGATTTCTAATGTTTTTTAAAAAATTGCTAAAATCAAGAGCTAGATCTCCCAGGAAGGAAGCGCTCATTCTAAAAAAATAAAAATAAGAAAATAAAAATGAGTAGCAGCCAATCATGTCATGCCCTATCACCTCCCCAACCTCAATTTTTGCACCAACTCACAAACTGACCTCTTCTCCTAAGTGTGAACCCTGGAACCTGCAACTAGAGAAAATGCCAGCCCAAGAGCCATAAAACCCAAAACTGTGATGCAACCTGTAGTACCCCCTTCCTAATTAAAGGCCAGTGCCCTAACCTGAGATGGCATGGCATATTTTGTTCTCTGGGTTCATTATTTTAATGAAAACATTTCAGCTTTTGAATTTTATTTTTGATATCTTCAAGAGCTTCAGCATAATGACTCCCATTCAGGCCATTTCACAGCAGCAGCAAAAGATAGTATTCCCTTCATCAACTAGAGGGCTTTAGGCCCACACTGACAGCAGTTGCTTGGCTCCTCTTTGTAGCTTATCAAAACCTGCTAGTTCAAAAAAAGTCAAACTAGTTTTCAGGTCCTTACATAATAGTTTAGTCATATTTATGAAACTAATGCAGTGCAGTGTGGCTCTTTCAACATCACTTTTCCTATCCACCCAAACCTTTTTTAAAGGTTGTTTATTTTCTGGTATGGTAGTCTCCTCATGTGGTTTATATGACCACCTGACGCTAATCTTTGCTTGTCATGCTCTGGTTGTCACCCACTTCCTTATGCCCAGGAGTTGATTGCATTGTTTTGCCCCTCCTAAAAATGTAATGCCAGTAGTTATGGGGACGTTGGCTGAGAATGTAGAACCTAACCATAACCATCCTTGATCCCCTCCACTCACCTTCTTTGTCATTTTTACCAGTCTAACCCAAATCCATTGGGGTAAGGGAATACTTTGCTTAAAACCCTTTTTATGATCACTCTTGCTCAGCCACTTTGTTTATAATGATGAGTCCATTACAAGAAGTGACTTTTGATAACATTTCAATCAGCCCAGACTTGAATTTATATAACTCTCACGCTCTTCCATCCCTTTCAATCATAAATTACCCGTAGCCTGCTCAAATTCCCCTAGTTCTACACCAGTTTCACAGTATAGGGTAAAAAAATTTCAAAAAAGGTGACTCGATTGATTCACTTCCCAACTTTGCACTATTATGCCTATACTTTACCCCACCAATGACACTTACCTTGTGAGGATGGAGTCCTAATAGTCCAAATCTTTCAGAAGGTTGGCGAAAAAGGAAAGGTTTAATGTAAGGCCTTTCAAAAAGAACAAGAAGCCAGGTGGTGTCTACTACCTCTTTCTTCTAGAAAAGGCCAAATTTATTTTAGGAAAATCCAATATTGTACCTACTATAATCCCTCCACTGTCTTGTATGTGATAAGCTGCCAAAATTAAGCCCTATGTAGAAAATTTCTTCAATTATAATAAACTCCAAAGTGCTCCAGTTAAGTCCCTCAATACCCCCATCCATTTATCAAAAAACCTAGTTTAAAAAATCTCTGACAGTTTAATGATGTCATATATAAGCAATACATCTTTCTGAGAAACAGAAAGCACTTCTGAGCTTAGCATCACCATCCCTTTTTTATTCCACCAATATCACTTTCCAATGTTTTTAAATATTCACTTTTGATCAAGATCCAGGCCTCCAAGGATAAAGTACATTTCAATTTATAAAAAATTGTAGGACATTTGCCAACTTGACTTCTTGAAAATATGACTTGAGCAAGAATTTTCAATTTATCAAGCACCATTGGCCAATTACAAGTCTGATCTTGTGATAATAATTTTTGGATATAAATAGAGGAAATCTCAGCCAAAAGACCCTAGTCGATTCTTAGTGGAACCTCACATGTTTATTGTAACACTTTTATTAATAAAACATGAGCAATTAACACTGATTTGGACATTTAATTTCACCAACTGTGTGGGAGGATGAATGGAGCCCTTAGGAGGTTCCTCCCCATCTTACAATGAATTTAGTTCAGTTCACATCGCGGAGACCTTCCCCTTTTATAGGGTTGGAGGAGGGCTTGCAACGTGTCAAATATTTTCCCATCAAATGATTATATAAAATATATCAAAACCTTACCTCACAGATATAAACTACCTATCATCTCCCTCAATCGGCCATTTCATGAAGTAAGGAGATTTTAAAACGATCTGATAGTCAACCGCCCATATTATCTAATTCAGATGCACATGGCTTATAATAAATTCCTCATCCAACTCACTTTGAGCCTCAAGAAAATTTAAATACTCAGCATTTCAATATTGAGAGGGTTATTTATTGTCTCCAAGCTGCAACTAATAAAAAACTATAAAAACCCCAATTTTTACTTTTACTAAAAGGTTTTCCTTTTAGTTTTTCAAGTTGTGAATATCTGGCTGATTTATCATCAGCAAGCGTTAATCTTGCTGGATTGCTACAAAGTGTTGCTCATTAATGGGTCACCTTACACCACAAAAAATCGTCTAAACGTGTAGGCTTTCAAAGTGAGTAACCATCCAACTCTTCCCCTTCCAAATAAATCAAGAATAGTTGCTCTTGTAAAGCAAATAGCAAGCGCTTTATCCCTTCTTAAGGAGCTTGATCTGCGTCCAATAAATCCCCCTCTTAAATACAGTTCACCCCTGATGAAGGGAGCATTGATTCAATTGTGTATGTTTATGAATCTTCCATACAAGGCGCAACTGATAAGCAAAAAATCAAACACACCCTCCCTTGCTTAAGTTGCTTGGCACAAGAGATGATAGTTCCTTATATGGAAACTCTGCACACCTGGGCAGAAGTTAAGAATGCTTTTTAGCTGAATTTGGTTCAAGCAGAGTCTACACAGGGACAAATAGGCCTTTATACGCCTTAGCATATATGAAGTCAAATTGACCGCTGCCTTTACTGAGCGGTTTACCTCACTGCGCAGAGGTTTTAAAGTCTAACATGCTAACCCTTTATGATGCCATCGCAGCCATGTTAACTAGGTTAGAAACCTAACCCTCTCTAGACAGGCAAATCATTTCAGTGAAGCGCATATTCAAGTACATCCACGACATAAAATATGCTTTTTTAGATGTTGCTGATTTCCATACATGTGTGACAACAAATGAAGCTGAGATGAAACCTTCAGCTCTAACCATTGAGGAGCTTTCATCTGTAGGTCAGTTGAGGATGAGCCCATCTGTGCTAATCCACCCTTTGAAACCTGCTCCTTCAGTGCGACTTAAAAAAGATATTACTCCCTTATGTAGATCTGAGACCTGTAAGGTATTAAATACCATATCCTGCACAAGCTTACTAGAGCTAATGTGCCTTCCACTCCAGCCCAGCTAGTAGTTGTATGCCCTAAGTGTAACCCCTGTAACAATAAAGGGCTTTCTGGAAAGACGTATGGTCTGAAGATAGCTACCCAACCTCATGTACCTTTCTCCCCTACCTCAATTGCAAAATTGCCAGTTTTCAAGAACACCCATTGGGATGAATCTGAGGGAGTTACGATGATGTTGGTTACTAAATATTGGGAGCAACACTGAAGTGGAGTTCCTAATTAAATGAATGCTGAAGAAATAGACCAGACCATCATACCTGAGAAAAGGTACCTCAGTCAAGTTTAGGAATGTCCCAAAGTTATTGAAACTGCCAGCAATGCTGTTAGTTCTTTGCTGGCTTGATTTGACCTCTTCAGAAGGTCCATGCCATGAATTCCATCCTGTAAAAATACCCTGACACCTCTTGTAAACTAAAAACCATCTTTCAGCTCAAAGAGGTCCTAGCTCTGTCTCCAAACTTTGGAGGAATATTCACTGATGTGGAAGTGGTCATTCAAAAATTATGGCTAATGGCCATCCTGGTTACTAGTTTCTCAGTTAAAATAATCTCCTCCTTGATCATCATAAAAAATAAAGCTGGCGCCTGACCTAGAATACAAACAAGAATGTGTAACCGCAGGCCCAAATAATACCCATGCAATTGGGACATACTCTTCCCTTCCCATTAATATTTGGAAGCTTATCTTATTGGCCCCACAGTGGCCTTGGACAACAACATCTATGATTTGCTCATAGGTACCCAATTATGATTAAATATGATGGTATTATCAACATGAAGAGATGTTTTCCCTTGTTATTTAACTATTGTGGGAATCCAGCTGTTTTTTTCTCTCTGGTTTGATGGATGCTGGATACAAAAAGCGTTTTAGATAATAAAAAAATAAAAACACTAAAAACCAAAAAGTTGATTTTTATAAAGTTTATTAGTGTTGATGCAGGGTAAAAAATGAACCCTCTTGATATCCAACCAGTCAGTATTCAAACTTATCAAGGGTTGAAAAAAATTCAATGATAAATTTGGAAAGGCTTTACAGTCTGAATAAGGAAATATGTGAATTCAGCCTATCAAAACTCAGAAAAAGCATTTCACTTTGACTGAATGGTGGATGGGGAGTTAATTTTTGGCAATACATACCCGTGAGGTAACGCTTTTATAAATATCAGTCAATCCCCTTTAGCAAAATCTATTACACCTTGGGGTACCCCTGCTAAGCCTATAAAAGGGGGTGGTACCCAAGTAGGTGCTGGAATGGACTTGGTTGTGGCTAGGGGAGTACCTTCTTATGACGCCCCAAGGTCTGCCGCGTGGTTGGAGTAATCTGACTGCTTTATCTCATGTTATTTGCCCATGAAGTATTCAAAATCATGCTATCCTAATTTGTGGGGTTCCACCGAGAATCAGACAAGGTTTTTTGGCCAATAAAATCGTTATTAATACTTAAATTAATTGTATTATTATTAAGGATTTGTAAATGTCTGACATTTCCCCTTTTCAGCTAATTTTGCCCCAAAACATTCTTAACTTAAAGCCTGGAGGGAAAATGTCTGACAACTATGAAGTCCCTTTAGTCTTATCCAATAATGATCCCAGCAAGAATGAATACTCTTTCCTGGTTGAATGCCCCTTTTGCGCTATGACTTTGCATTATTCCACCTCTAAAAAACACAAAGAAACTGCCCAATTCAGTTGATTCTAGGGGACGGTATCCCTTTTCTATGATGCAGACGAGGTCTTAAATAAGTCTGGTGAACAATGAGTTGTTGACACAAAGATCAAGCTCCATATACCACACCACTGCATGTTGCACCTCATAAATCTTGAGGGCGTTAGTTTCAAGGAGCCCTGGGTACTGCCTGGGATACTATACCCAGTTTATCAAAGGCTTATTACTTTTCTATTGGGGAACCTCACCAGCAAGGACATGATTATAAGAAAATGGCAGGAGATTGGCAGAGGCTTATTGGTCACATAGAGGACATTGAACGTATCCACTTTTTAGCACAAGTAGTGCCAACCCAAAAGGGGGGATCTACCACAGATCTTTATTTGAATATGGGCCAAACAAAGGGATTATTAGAAATAAAAATTTCTAATATGGCACCTCAGCTAACAGTCTAGAAAGCCATGTATGAAGGCGTGGAAGCTTTGAGGAAACTTTTGTCCAGTGCCTGCTTTAGCTGGCGGAACATAGTGGACAACATTGGGGTAGGAGCATCAGTGACATAAGGCATAAGGAGGTAAATTGTGGGTTTTTTAGTTGATGAGGCTAGCAGTGTTCATTGCCTCAGCGTATTGAGCAAGTTGATGCTCTTGAACAAATCCACTTCATTAGATCTATGATGGATTTAGGATTGCCCATGGATAACCTGGTATGTACCTTACCAAACGTCCATATCTTAGATGAGCTGATCCCAGAGGAGCGGGAAAAAACTTTACTAAATGGATTAGCGAGATATTCTTGAAGTCAGATAATGACTATGGCCATATGAAGGACTGGAGCCACTCCATTGATGTGGGTGATGCTCTTCCCGTTCAGTCAAAGCCTTACCACAAGACAAAGGTGGAAGAACAGCAGATGAGGACTGAACTCAAGCAGCTACTATACACATGTCTACTAGTTCCTTCTCAAAGCTCTTGGTCTTCCCTGTAGATCTTGGGGACCAGCCTTTGAAGCTGGATAGGGATCAGCACCCTTTTGATCAAAGAAAGGGCCCAAGGCTCCTGTGGACCTTTGTCACAGTTGGGTGACCTTGCTCACATGATAGATGAGCGCTCGGTGATAGCCTTTCTCCCCAAAGCTGGCCCATTACCTCCCTTCCTCCTCTTCAATCCTGGTAGGATTGATAGAGGAGGCCTGTAGGGAGGTGGTGCATGGTATGGTTTTGGGGGGGGGGGGGGGTCCAGAGGCCACCCACTCCCCAGGCCAGCTATGGGAAAGACTGGGAAAATTGTAAATCCCAGTGTCAGAGGCTGGCTGGTAAATTCTGGACTGGGGGGCCGGTTTAAGCTGTCTGGGTTCAGGAGTCAGATTGTAATATGGCTCAGATTGGAAACCCAGGTGCTAATGGCTCAGATCATCAGGTCCAACATTCCGAGGCAGTTCCAGGAGGTTTGGATCATGTGAGCGGGCATATTGTGGGATCAGCCCAAATTGCAACAAACCTGATCCATCAACCCCTGATTTCTGAGACAAATCTGGAATTCCCAAGCTGTGCGAATTGGTCAAGTTGAGTCATCAAAACCCAGATCAGCAGCATCAATTTGGCTTAGTCACAAGAAGTTGGGAAAATTTGCAAAATTTTTCTAAGCTTCTGCCAAACTGGGAGTCACTTTTCGCCCCCCTCCAAGTCAGCCAACCAAATTTCCTCCCCATTCCCCAAATAATAAATCCCCAACTCCTCCTTATGCCCATTGACCCATTTAAAAGGCAACTGGCCCCACTGAGGGCAGTTGTCAGTTCATTCTTTTTAGCCTTTTCTAAATTAAATCTGTGTATCCAACCCATTCGCTGTGAACTCCGCCCATTGTTAACACAGTTTTAAATCATCATTCTGTCATTTGATCTGATGAGGTGTGCCGTTGCCCAGATCCTTTTCCCGATGTTTTCAGACTGGATTATCCGGTCACTCAATCCCACCATTTGGCATTAGATTGCTTATGCAATCATCTGGCCTGCCCCTGAAGGTGAGCCCACTGTCCTGTTCGTTCCATCACATCCATTAAATGGAGACCATTCCATTTATTTGGATAATGAGTCCCCCAAGTTTGCTCCCCAGGGAGAGCAATCTCAAGGCATCCCTGGCCCACCGCGCGTGGGTTCGGCTCTGTTTGCTGCCCCTGCCATTGCGGGTCCAGCTCACCAGCAGGACTCTGAGGGTCCCTGTTTAGGGAAACTCAGTTCCAGCCCCTCTTATGGGGTTTTTCCCTACTTCCACCCACATTTCTAACAATGGGGTGGTCCCCATATTGCCTCCCACGGGTGTGCAAGCCTCTCACTCAGGTTCTTAAGGCCAGCAACCGCGCTCCCTAGAGGAGTCGTCGTCCTCCCTGCCTCTCCTGCCTCTGGGGGTTGCCCCCATAAGACTCACAGTTGCCCCCAACGCAACCATCTGGTTTGCCTTGGGGGTCTTCAGTACATTATTGAATGTTTGCTTTCCTCATGTGAACATAGATCCCCACTTCTTTTAGTCACTCAGACTGCTATGCCTCTGGCATTCTGGGCCCTCCACTGGGTGCTCGCGCACCCTGACTGGGAGCCCAGTCTAGTTCTCCTTAGCCGCCTCTGTGACATTCCCCCCTTTTGCTAATTAAAAGAAGAACGGAGGTCATCAGGAAGTCATCAGGAAGTCATGAACTACTGCAAACCAAATAACATTACTAAAAAGACAGTTATCCCATCCCCTGCATTGATGACGCCCTGGCACAGCTTTCCAGATCTAACTTTTTTCTGTAATAGACTTGACTAGCAGATATTGGCAAATGGATCTTGTTTCACAAGACCAAGAGAAATGCGCTCTTATTTTGCAGTGAGGTTTTTTACAACCCACACAACTTCCTTAAGGGTTTGCAACGCACCTGCAACCTTCCAGCGCGCTATGTTTCACATCTTTTAGGATTTAAAGATAAGTTTTGTCATCGTCTATTTTGATGACATCATGATGTTCTCAAAGACCTTTAACGAACATCTTGATCACCTTAAGGAGTTGTTTCAATGCTTATGTGAGTCCAACATCAAGTTCAAAACCCTCAAAGTTTACCTTTATTTATTCAAGGCAAGCCAACCAGGGGATGGACATTACCAAAACTAAAACTAGACTAAAAACTAACGTAATTACTTGGTTCAAACAAAACGCCCTAATGAGCGGAATGGGTGAAATGCTTCAAAAAGACAACCAATCAGGTGGGCAGCGGAAACCGCTTATCTCTCCATGGTGGAAGGGGAGGGGGGTCAGAGGGCTCATCTTTGGCAGCCTCTTTGGCAGCAGCTTCTTCCTCCCATAGTAGAGTGTGTGTCACGGCAGACAGTAATGGCGTTGGGGCATCTGCGGCATGTGTTTGATATCTCTAATATTTGGGATTTCATGGAAATTGCCAGTTAGGTAAATGGCATTGAGATATTCAGTTAAAGCTTTTTCAGCTTTGATGTGGGCATCCAGGAGCTTAATGAACATGGCCATTTTGGTTTGGGTTATTTTGCTTTTCGATTCTGTGCTATAGTTGCCACGTTCTGGATAGTATTGTTAACATTTTTGTGTAGCTGGTTCACTGTGATTATTTTTTGGGTTAGAGTTGTGGGGATAACAGGAGGTGGAATTCCTCCTGTGAGCATTGCTATTGATTTAGCGACAGCTTTACACAGTGGACAACAATCTGGTGTTGCAGTTGCTTTTCCTGCAAGCTGGTGATCACTGCAAATGATTCAGCATTGGCTGTGGGGTATAAAGTCGAGGGGCTATCTGGCATCCCATTCTTCATTAATGAACTGCTCAATTTGCAGAGATGGTTCTTCAATGAACTTACCTGATTCGTCAATTTCAGCCAATAAATCCCATGGGTTTTGGTTGAATTGGATTGGGGAATCAGCGTACAGTTGAGGTTTGGTAGATTCATTTGAGGAAGCATGAGGTCAAAATGGAATCCAATATGATGCTTGATTGGAGGAATTATTTGTGGCTTTGGGGCGAGGAGGAGGCTGATTGGTGGCTGCATGTGCAGCTGCAGCTTCCAGTTTTGGGCATGGGGGAAGTAGGATTGTGCCCCATACTGGAACTTGTACAGGGTGGGCATCAGATTGGAGGTCAGCGGATGAGTCATCCAATATGTCAGAAGTGGTTAGGGAGGGGCACTTTTGTTCTGAGTTGTCCAACTCAATACATGATGGACAGATAGTCCGCCCACCCTCAATGCAGGCCAAAAACGGATGGTTGGGCGCTGAGGGAATAATGGTGCATGGCAGAACTGACACCGCGATTTTATTAGATTAAGGGCTGATCATGGCATATGCCTGAGGCCCAGTGAGTCATGTGGCCCGTTTGGAACCACAAATTGTAAGATGGGGTTGGAGCCATAGGCTGCCAAACCATCCATCAGCTCCTGGTGGAGCACTTCAGGGGGAGGTGGGTGGCAAACCAGCAAACTGAACCACCAAGGTGGTGTCCGCTGGGAGCCAAGTTTAAGTTGTGGGGAGAGGGATACCCTGGAATACCAGAAGCACAGTTGCTGCAGAGGCAGCGTCAGCTTTGCAGGTGAAGCCAAGGCCAAAATACCCCTTGTAGGGGCAGAAATCTATGAATCCGGCGGGTGTCATCACCACCTGTGCCAATTCAATAATGGCTTAGTTGTGGTATGGGAATAGTTTCCATAAATGATTCTTAGGCTGTAGCACATGTTTCTCTGGGGGAGCACTAGGGGGCAGTGAGTACCGCTTGGGTATGAGCTAGGTGGGCGTCCAGGTCCTTGGGTGGAACGAAATGGCCCATAGGTATGGAATGACTGGGTGAACCAGCCTGAGCACGTTTTCCTGCTGGATGGAAAATGGTGGGGGAGTTTCACCACTGCCCCATGTTGGAGCAGCCGGCAGAGAATCTGAGGACATCAGAGCAATACTACAATGGGCGAATTTTATTTGTTTTATTATTTTATGTAGTTTGCTCAGATAGTTATGCCAAGCGGAAACCCCTCTAAGTTTACCTTATTCTTAAGGAAATTAGATCTCCTTGGACGTGTCATTTCTCAAGATTGAATCCAACCCATACAGGATAAGGTCAAAGAAATCTCAAATTTGCCTCCTCTAAAAACCTAAGGGATATTTAGTTATTTCTAGGGATGATAGGGTAATACCACCAGTTTATCCCCAAGTTCACCTAGTTCAGTGAGCCCCTGGTTTGGCTATTGACAAAAAACACCCATTTCGAGTTGGTTGCTGAACAAAAAGCTGCTTTTGAGACGCTGAAGCAACTGCTGCAACAACGTCCTATACTTCAGCACCCAGATTATTATAAACTTTTTATCATGTTTACTGACGCTTCATACTATGCCATTGGAGGCATCATAGCCCAATTGGATGAAAACGGTGTAGATCATCTTGTATCTTATTTCATTAAAATGCTCTCCAAAACTGAGCGCAACTACAGCGTCACTAAGAAGAAGTGACTTGCCATTATGTTAGCTGTGAAACACTACCGTCCTCCTTGTATGGAACTACCTTTACAGGGGTTATGGACCACGCTTCTCTGAAAGGGTTATAGAACATGAAGGATCCTACTGGCCAGTTAGCTCGTAGGGCTCTAAAGCTCCAGAGTTATGACATAAGGATTGAACACCGTGCTAGAACCTGTCACATGAATGTTGATGGATTAACTTGGCAGCTCATCCTGCATTTGGATAATAGTGAGTTGGAGAGGATGTATGACCTCTTAATGACCCCGGATGACTGGGATTATGAAGATGAACCAGTCCTGAGATTTTTAGCCCTACATTACTGCAACACCAAAGTGGAGAGCGTGAAGTTGTTTAAGCAGGTGGAGGCAAAGTGGCTGCCTTACCTAAGGCCCTCAGAACGTGTACCTGCTATCCTGGAAGCTCAATCTACTCTAAGTCATGGGGGAGTGAAGTAAACCTATGATTGGATTAGGGAGCAGTACCATTGGGATGGAATCATGAAAACTATCATAATAGTCTTGGATGCCTGTCTCACGTGTAAGAAGAAATCAAGTTTCAAAATTAGATACCAATATCTCAAACAACCCTTCAACAACCATTCCCACCATCAGCCTAGACTTAGTAGGTCCCCTCCCTCAGACTAATGGTGGAAAAAATTTATCCTAGTAGATAATGACCTTCTTTACTAAGTGGGTTGAAGCTGTGGCCCTCCCTGCCTAAACGGCCAATGCCACCGCAACATTCCTACATCAAAATACTTTCACTCGCCATGGATGTCCTCAAGTACTACTTTGTGATAATGGTAAGAACTTCACTTCCAGATTAATCAAGATCCTGGATACGTCTATGGGGCCCAACAACTATTCTCAGCCCCATATAATCCCTCTATCAATGGAACTGTGGAGAGAGCCAATGGAACCTTGGTTTCATACTGCATAAATTGGCCTCCTCTGATGCACTTAACGGGGATCAATTCCTACCCAGTGCTCTTATGGTATACCAGATTAGTTATCACCAGATCCTAAAAAATGTCATCCATTACATATTTTGTATGAAAGAGAACCAGAGAAACCTGGTCATTGAAATCAAGGATGTCTTGTCCTCTAAGGGTGAGGAACCTGAGAAAACCATGAGAAGATTGGATCAGCGTATCTTTCAGCTCCAATCTGAGGCTATGACAATCTTAACTAAAACGTAAACTAAAGAAGGAAAAGCTGCCAATGAGCTTTGGGCTCCCCTACCTTAATTAAAAGTGTCTGACATGGTCCTATACTACAATAATTACATCACTCCTAGAAGCGGCAAACTTTGATAGATTTGGGAGGGTCCTTTCACCATCACCTACAAGAGAGGCAATAAGTACTCTATAAAGTCCTTGGCTACAGGGATTACCATCAATCAAGTACATGGCCGCTTCCCATGGCCCTATTATCCCCCCAATATACTTGAGGGGGTGATGTCAGACATTTTCCAACTCAACTTCATAAAAAGAATGTCTTGGCCAAGAATCGTCCCAATTTATCAGATACCATTGCCAATTACAAGTCTGCTCTTGTGATAATAATATTTAAGATGAAACTAGTGCCTATATTGACCATTTGACCTCTGGTAAAAATTTGGTGGAACCCTGCAAATCATGATAACATTTTTATTAATAAAACATGGGAAAATAATGCTAATTTGAGAAGTTGAATTGCACTGACCGTGTGGGGGAATCAAGGGAGCCCTTCAAAGGTCTCTGCCATCTTACAACAAATTTAGTTTAACTCACACTGAGGAGACCTTCCCCTTTTATAATGTTATTTGGGTCTCACAATGTGCAAATATTTTCCCACCAAGTGATTGGGTAAAATATATCAACACCTTACCTCACGAATCTAAACTACCTGTCATTGCCCTCCATCAGCCATTTTATGATATAAGACAATCTTCAAACGATCTGATAGGTCAATAGCCCATACTACCTAATTTGGATGCGCATAGCTTATAATAAATTTCTTGTCCAACTCACTTTGAGCCTTGAGACAATTTAAATACTCAACATTCCAATACTAAGAGGGTTTTTTGATCTCATAGCTGCAACAAATAGAACCCTTAAAACCCACAAATTTACTATTGAAAAGGTATTTCTTTTAGTGTAAATATTTTGTGGATATCTAGTTGATTCAGCAAACAACAGCGTAAAACTTGCCATATTCCCACGAAAACTATCTAAAAAATTAAAGAAAGTTAAATTGGGTAACAGCCAACGATGTCATTCCCCATCACCTCCCAGACCTCAGTTCTTGCACCAAATCACAAACTGACCCTCCTCTCTCAAGGGTGAACCCTGGAATCTGCAGCTAGAGAAGATGCCAACCCAAGGGCTGCATAACCTAAAAACAGCGTTGCAAACTGTAGTATCCCCTTTTATATAAAGGCTAGTGGCTTTGTGAGGATACTGACATATTTTGTTCTAAAGGTTTCATTTAATTTGATAAAAACATTTCCCCTCCTGCTATTTTTAACTTTGTCATCAAGCATTTTGAGCAACATGGCACTTATATATGCCATTTTTTAAGCTGAAAATATGGTGCTCAACTAGTTACCTAGAAGGATTTGGGACCACACTGACAGCAGCTGCTTAATTCCTCTGGTAGCTTATCAAAACTTTCCAGTTTGGAACCAGAGCCAAATTGGGCTCCCCCAGATCCTTACAAAACCTTCATAGTTCCCAAGGTCACTTTCTTCTCTTACTCTGGTTCAGTTTGGTATACATTTTAATCTAGAAGTTTATCTGGAAACATATTATTTATTTCTTAAGATGTTGATCTTTGCTCATAGCCCACTAATTACTCTTTTGGCTTTCTTTCCTTTTAGATTTACCCTCTAAAACCTACTGTGACCTACTTTCTATTACATTGCCTTGCTGCGGTGATTTAATTAATGCTAACATGAAATCAATAGTAACTTATCTATCAAGTATGTTTTGAAATATTTAAGTACAATTAGTATTAAAAAATGGTGGGGAAATTGGCTCAAAGTGTAACTTGACAAAAATCTAGTCTTTATTATCCTAAGACTTAGAGCCTCATTATATAGATAAAGAAAAGATATTATAAAACTATCTGAAAGTTTGTACAAATTATAGCTCAAAAGAAATGGTTAGTGAATAAAATTTAGTTTTATGCTATTTAGTTATAACTAAATAATTAAATGCTAATTTTTAACCTTAAACTTGAGATTAAGTATAAAAAGTTTTAAGGAAGGATACACTCCCTAAAAGTATTATGTAATTTATCCCTCAACTAAAACTCTTATGAACTTATATCTTGTTTTTAGCTTATACATCTCAAGCTTTCATACTTTAAATATTCCATGACCACTTTTTTCACTATATAAATTACTCATCTATTTATCTAGATTACAAAAATGCTACACTGGCTATAGTTTTATTATTAGAATTATCTATTGAGCTATTTAAGTTTGATCATCCTTTCTTAAAGTTAGTTCAAGCTGATAAATAGCACCTAGAGTCTATTAACTTGGTCAAAATATCTGAGTGATTTTTGTATATATTTTACTAAGATAACGTTATAGTTTAATAAGACGTTAAATAACTTCTGGATAAACTTTTGGAAGGATCATCATTTATTTAGAAGTCAGAGAATAGTTACATGTAAGGCAAATTGGGGCATATACATGTTTGTTTCAGCCCTCACATAGGAGTGGTCTTTGGCTGCCATCAGAGGAGCATACCTTTTTCTCATATTAGGCATATACATATTAAACTGAAGCAAATAATGAAATAAAATTTTGAAGTATGAAAACTTAGATTTCATTGGGTTGAAAAGCCAGTACATAATAAATAAAAAAGAAAACTCTCTTTTTTGCTCAGCTAAAATTTCCAAGTAGATTATATGGAAGACAAGAAAGTAATATTTCAAATTGCCCACCGTAATTTTGCTTTGATGCCCCCAGATACTCCGCTGGCTGCTCCAGTGTGTGGCAGCGGCGAACTCCCCCTGGCATTTTCTGTCCAGCAGGAAAACGTGCTCATGCTGGCTCACTCAGTCATATCAAACCCCCGTGACAATTTTTCTCCCAAGGATCTTGATGAACACCTCACTTGTACCCAAGTGGTACCTCACTGCCCCCTGGTGCTCCCCATTGCAAAATGCATTTCAGCCTAAGGGTTGACTATGGGAAACTCTTCCCTTACCATGACCAAGACATTATAGAAATGGCTCAGGAAGTGATGATCCCCGCTGGATTTATAGATTTCCACCCCAATAGGGGGTATTTTTATCTCAGCTTCACAAGTGAAGCTGATGCCGCTACTGCAGCAACTGTGCCCCTGGTATTCCAGGGCATCCCTCTTCCCACAATTTGGATCCAGCTACCAGCAGACGCCACTTTGGTGGTCCAGTTTGCTGGTTTACCCACCCACCTTCCCCCTGAGGTGCTCCACCAGGAGCTGATGGAAAGTTTGGCATCCTATGGCTCCAATCCCATCTTGCAATTTGTGGTCCCAAATGTGGCCAAATGCCTCGCTGGTTTTGGGCATATGCCATGATCAGCC
The DNA here is from genome assembly GCA_022478985.1 of Massospora cicadina. Classification (NCBI taxonomy): domain Eukaryota; kingdom Fungi; phylum Entomophthoromycota; class Entomophthoromycetes; order Entomophthorales; family Entomophthoraceae; genus Massospora; species Massospora cicadina. The sequence goes on along the minus strand of JAKSZP010000340.1, from coordinate 18,081 downwards.
CTGAATTTAGTAAAATTGCTGTGTTAATTCCCCCTCATGCTGTCATTCCTTCTGCCCCTGACTTTCTGTTATGGGCCCACAACGAGGGTTGGAAGACAATCTGTCTGTCCTGTTTTGAGTTGGACCACTCAAAATGCAAGTGCCCCTCCTTAGTCACTTCTGACGGATTGGATTTACATCCACTGACCTCCAATCCACCACCCACCCCACACCAGTTCTGGCATGGGGTACAATCTACCTTCCCCTCCACCAAAGCCTGTTGTTGCAGCTGTATCTGCAGCCACCATTCAGACTTATTCTCGCCCCAGTGCCACACATGATCCCTCCAATCAAACGCTGTCTTGGATCCCAGTTCAATCTCATGCTTCCTCCAATGAGTCAACCAAATCTCAACCATAGGGCAATTCCCCTATTAATTCAACAGAACCCATGGGAGTTATTGGCTGAAATTGATAAATCAGGTAAGCTCATTGAAGAGCCATCTCTGCAAATTGAGCAGGTTGTTAATGCAGAATAGGACGCCAAATACCCCCTTATCTGTATGCACCACAGCCATGTGCTTTATAATTTTGCAGTGACTACCAGCTTGCAGTCGAGCAGCTGCAACACCAGATTGTTGTCCCCTCCGCAAAGTTGTTGCAAGTCAGTGGCAATGCTCAAAAAAAGTATTCCCCCTCATGTTAACCCTCAACCCTCACCCCAAAAAGTAAAATCACATTGAATCAGTTACACAAAAATGTCAACAATGCTATCCAGAATGTAGTAACTGTAGCACAGAATCCTAAAGCTAAGATTATCAGAACCAATATTGCCACATTTGTCAAACACTCAGAAGCCTGTATTAAAGCTGAAAAGCTTTAGATGAATGTATCAGTGCCATTTTTCTAGCTGACAATTTTCATGAAAAGCCAATCATTAGTGATATTGAACCACATGCCACCAATGCCTTGACGCCCTTGTTATCCGCCTTAACATATACCTTATTCTGGGATGAGGAAGCTGCTGACAAAGATGAGCCCCCAATCCCCCTCCCCTTCCACCATGGAGGGATAAGTGGCTTATACTGCCCACCTGGTTGTTTTTGCTTAAAGTGGTTCATTGATTCTGCTCCTTTGGCGTTTTATTTAAAGCAATTAGTTACATTAGTTTTTAGTTTAAATTTTTGGTTTTGATAATGTCTGTCCCCTAGTTAACTTACCTCAAATAAATCAATAAATAAAATATGAAGCAATAATTTTTAAAAACTTGCTTTTCTTAAAGAGAGAAAATAATATAAAAGCTAAAAAATATAAAGTAAAAATATAAGGTATTAAACACAAATCAACCAAAAAAGTTGCAATAAAAGGTAAAAAAGAAAATCTTTGCTAAATAATTAGTTTAGAAAAATTCTCTGTACAATTGTAAGAAAAGCAAGGCGTACATTTTACAAACAATCATATGTACAATCTACATATGTTTATATTATATAATATGTTAAAATTATATATATGTATACTTATGATATATTATAAATATATAATAAGTATATGTTGTATTAAACTGTATATATTAACTTATATATGTTATATTTAGGCAGGGAAGATGCTTGCTGGTGCTTTTTTACCTTAAATTTAACAATTTAATTTAGGGTCTACTTCTCAACACTTATAAGAAGATCACAAAATACTAATAAATACTAAAAAATGATTTTTATAGATTTAAATAGTAGCCATACAGGGTTAAAGAGAATCCAATTAATCTTTCTTTTGCTTTGATACCATAAATCAAAGTCAAATTTGGATTTTAAAAAATATAAAAAAATGACCACTTGATCAAGCTAAAACTTACCAATGTTGATACAATTGATGCCTGCTGCCAAGCCTGGGGTGGTGGTGCGCCGCCATCTGGCATCTTTTAGCCACTGCTGAAGCGCGCCCAAGCTGGCTCTGCTAGCTTTCCAATGCTACTGGGCGTTATGTCCCCTTCAGGACTTGGCCCACCACCTCACCAGCTCTCAGGCGGTGCTCTGGAGCCCTTTGGTACTCCCACGGAGCAATTTTCATTTTGGCCTCCAGGTCAAATATGGGCATCTCTTCCCATATGCAAGTGCAGCCATCATTGAGATGGCCACAGCAGTTTTCAAACCCACCAGCTATATTGACTTCCACCCCTCTAAGAGGTACTTCAACCTTGGCTTCCAGTCTGAAGCTGATGCAGTGGCAGCAGCCAAGCTGCCATTAATTTCTAAAAAGATTCCTTTGCCCACCATTTGCACCTGGCTCCTGTAATGGATCAGGAGGCACCTGATCCGTGTATTGACTCAGATTGGGTGGAAGTCAATCTGAATGTGGCCCTGGTTCAACAGGCATCGAATCTGGTAAGTTCAGAGCTGGGTGAAATCGCCATCCTGAATCTGAATCACCTCCATGAAATAATGATGGACTTATGCAGGGCATGGATGGTGATCCAGCGGGATGGCGATTCTTCACTAATGATGTGGTGGTTGGAGTTCAAATGAGTTTAACAAAATGAAAAGCTTATTTTGATCTTTGCAACAGATTATTTAAGGGAAGATGCTGCAGCCCTGAAGGGCAGTTGTGTCTTCCACAAGGAATTAATGAATAAAGGATTTTGCTAAGCTCAAAATTTATTAAATTTATTTTAGTAAATAAGTTGGATCAGTTCCAAGTCATGAGCTCCACCAGTGAGCTCAGTGTGGCGTTAGCATTGTTCTCAGTTCTTTACTGGTCCCAGACCCTGCTACTAGTGTGCAGTGTAATGGGAACAGTAGTCTGAGAATATGTGGCAACAATGAAACATGGCAGTCAGGTTTGGGGATGGGCCTCTGCCAGCCTGTACCTAGTATGGTCAGTAACTTGGCTCTTACTGCCCAATTTGCTTGTTGCATATTGGCGCGAACCCGCCTGTTAGAGCTCCCAGATGAGCTACTTTGGTGGTTCAGTTCACCAGGTTGCCCTCTTTCCTTTCCCCCAAATGCCTCTGCCACAAGCTCACAGAGGGTTTGGCCATTTATGGTGCAGACCCTGTTTTGCAGTTTGTGGTTTCCAATGGGGCGGATCAGTTGGCAGGGCCTCACACCTTTGAAACAATTAACCCATTTCATCATGACTCTCACCTCACAATTCCCCCCACACTGTAATCAAATCCACCCCTGATCACCCATTCTGGGTGTGTGTCAAAAAAAAGCCGTGCCATTTGCCCCTTGTGCTTCAAGCTTGACCACTCAAAGTCAAGTGCCACACAGTTGCCAATTCTGCCACATCTGCCGCTCTGGGCTTAGGCTCCACCCCAGCAGCTGCCTCGCCCCAATTTTTGAATGGGGCTCAATCCTACCCCCAACGTCAGGGAATTTTGGTGTTACTTCCAAAGCGATGGCCAATCAAAATTTAAGCAAATTTAAAATTTTTGAAAATTCAAACAGATTATGGAATCCTGAGTTGATGGCTGAACCAGTTTCAGCTGAGCTGCCATGGTTGACAGCACATGGCCAATCAGCTCCAGACACAGCCCCAATTCCTGTGGTGTGCCCAGCGCTGGCTTAATCCAATACATTTGAGGCTCTTGAATGGATTGATGAGGATGAATGGCTGTGCCACATGAAACCGGATTTTGCTTTGGAGGAGTTCTTTGTTTCCCCTCCCAAATTGTGTTCCCACCATTTTTGTCCAAAAAATGGGTTTCCTATTTATAAAATTATTAACACAATGGCAGTTGTGGCTGCAGCTTCCCTGGACAACACCCTCCTCCACCTGAAACTCCATGGGCAATGGAGCCCCTTGTCAGGGGTATTCCTATCCCCAATTTTCCTCATGATTTTGAGGAAGATGCAAAGTATGAAATTGAGGAGCTTGCTTTTGGTGTGAGCCATGCTTGCATTGATGCAGCAAAAACTTCTCTTTTTGACCTCAATTATCCCAAAACCCACTAGTGCATCAAGTCATTTACTTGTGTGCCAGCACTCATCATTTTTGCTGAGCATCAACTTGCTCAATATGTTGAGGCGATGGACACCGCTGGCCTCATTAAAAAAGAAAACCCCCAACTATACCCCTTATGCCCCATGTCGCTGATGCTCCCACCCCAATGCTGCCTGACATGGTCCGCCAGCTAAAGTGGGCTCTGGAAAAAAGTTTCCCCAAAGCCTCCTCGCCATCTAATATAGATTCCTAGGCTGATAACCTAGGGGCTATATTAGGATTTTTAATCTATGATAAACCTTTTGTTTGGCCCATTTGTGAATACAGATGCGTGGCAGCTCCCCTTTTGGATTGGGCACCACCAGTACTAAAAAAAGAGAATCCAATTAATAAATAGGTTCTTAGTATTTAAAGCAACTTCAGTTCAAGTGTGATAAACATCTTTTGATATTAGCTTTGAGCCTAACTTGGAAGTATGGACATTTGACCTATTGGCGCTCTAAAATCTCAGCTCACTTTGATGGATTGGGTGAAGGAGAATCAGAAGTAGGGATGACATATCCATGAGGCAAAGATTGTATATATTTGAGCCAATCACCTTGGCGGAAAATAGTTGCACCTTGAGGGACCCCTTCAAGATATAAAAGGGTTATTTGCAGCGTAGGTGCATGAATTAAATTAGTAGTGGGCTGAGGAGTAACCAACAATAGACTCCCCTGATTTTGTCAACTAGTCAGGGTAAATGGCTTACCTGACCTAGTGCTATTAGCCCAAGGATTATTGAAAGAAGTATTGCCCCAATTTGAGGGTTCCAAAACAAATTGCCAGGGTCTTTTGGCCAATTGAATCATTAAATACATCCCAAACACTCTTTTCACAATATTGGAGTTACAATTGTCCAACAATTTAGAAAAAAATATATTATGTGGTTCAACCTTAGAAAAATATACCACGCCAAGTTTTTTGCCAGTGCCAGTTTTAAACTTGTTTTAATCAAAACCCAACCCAGAGTGGAGCAGGTACCACCCTGCTATGCTACCACTCCTCAACTTATATAGTATTATATATTACATAGATATCATATACAATATTATATAGTTTATAATTTATACTATACTAGCCAAATAATCTGTGCTTCACTATGGTGTCTATAGAATCCCAGATATTCAAATTTAGTTTTATAGATCTTATATTATAGATAACAATATACCCTATTTCAAATTTAATTGCTCAATTGAATTAACCAAAAAAACCAACCACTCAATTAATCTAACTGAAATTATCAAATCAACCAATAATTAATCACACTTAAAACTAAGCTGTGTCTTATTAATTCAATCAAAAGCTATCAACCACTCATCCAAACAAAAGAAACCTACTGATATAATCAAATAACACCAAAAATGCTACCTGAGACATCTTTCTATATTTAAAATCATTGTGTATGTGACATGTCCTCCAAAGCACTAACTCAACTTCTACTTACTCTGCCAAAGGTATACATTATATAGAGAACCAAATTAAGCAGGTTCTAATATACATAAACCTAACATCCAGATGCCCATGCTTCACTACAGTATTTAAAGGTTATCAGATGATAAGCTCACAATGACAGCCTAAAGGCTGTGACAGCACTAAGCTTGAGCCACTTGGACTAAAAGCTTTGCTGTTGCCCTCATGGCTGGTAAGCTGGTTATCCTAAATTTACTTAATAATTTATAATAATCTACTTTAAACCCTTATACAGATTTTTATTTAGTTTTGGGTTTGCAATTTAGTTAATTGTTTGATATATTTGCCAATTGTCAAGCACTCACTTAAATAGATTGCCTTATCTAACTCAATTAGTTTTCAGTTGAGCAATTTGGTAAATTATGAGATAATTGTTAATTCTCACCCATTCATTAAAATAGATTGAACTCATCAGACTTGATAGTTTCAGATTCAATAAGATTTGCCAATTCTCCCCCACTCACCTAATTAGTTTGAACCTAGCAGACTCAAAGGTTTCAGATGTCAATCAGTATGTCAGTAATTCATTCATTGAATATATTTTATTAAATGAGTATAAATATAAAACATATTTATATATCATATTATAAATATTACATATATATTTATATATCATACATATATAATATTATAAATAAAATATATAATATATATTACATATATTTACATACTTTGTATGAAAGTACATATGATTGTATGTAAGTATGCACACCTTGCTTTTCTTGCAGTTGTACATGAGAATTTAATAAAATAAAATTTATTTAGCAAAGAAATTATATTATATTTTTAGTGTATATTTTTTAGTTAAAATTTGTGTTTTTAGCTTATATTTTTACTTTATATTTTTTAATTTTCTTTATTTTCACTATTTATAAAGCAAGTTTTTAAAAACAAGTGTATCTTGACTTTTCTTTCTCGTTGCAAACACTTTTGCAACCCATTCAATTCAAGACTAAATCTAGTTTGATAATCTCATAGAGGGGATTAGTCTGCGCCTATGTCAGGGAGCAGTTGGGCAAGCAAGGCAAGAGGAGCAGGCGGAAGGCCCGCGGCCTCTAACGTTCAAAAAACGCCCCGAAGAATCTGGCAGAATAGAAAAAAATCTAAAAAAACTGGTGGTCACAATTTCCCTGGAGATACTCATGTGGCAAGCACAATGCAACCAGTACATCAATACGCCACATTCCCAGCCACTTTTGTCGGTGGAATTCGGAGTCCGTGTGTATCTGGATATCCAAAAAATGGCCCTATGGGAAAAATTTTGTGAAGATGTACACAAAATTTTCCCGACTGCGGTGTACGTTGCACCTCACTCCATGTCGCGCGGTTGGCTGGACCTAGGTTTTGAAAGCAAAATAGCAGCAGATGAGGCTGCAGCGGTGCACGTAGTGGTCGACCTCCCCGAAGGGCAACAGGTCGTCGAAACTAAATGCACCAGATGGACAAAATCAAACCAAATTTTCCTCACGTTTGACCTTTTGCCTACTATGGTAAAATGTGACATTATAGAGCAACACCTGAAAGATGGTCTCGCCATATACAGCGAAATACAATCTTTCAAAATGCAATGTTTCACGCTGATGCCACACCTGTGCACCGGCAAAGCCATCGCAGTTCTGACCCCAACTGAGGAGATCACAAAGGACCTAACCCAGATCCCGCACTCCACCTTTATTGATATTGCAGGGCACACCACCCACCCATTCCGGGTAACCGTGGACAGCGCGCCCCCCATTTGCACCCACTGTGATGTGTTTGGCCATAAGGCACATGCGTGCCCCATTAAAGAGGGCGTTACATTTCAAGAGCACCCCTTGGCAGCCATGGCCAGCGGAGAGGCGCACTACAAACCAACCGCAAGCACCAAAGAGGCTTTCCCGTGGGGAGCACAAGGCTGCTACCTATTGGTAAAGCCCATCTCCCCGCAGGAGCGGAGAAGGCCAAGCAGGCCCAAGGACTGCAGCCAAGGAAGCGGCCAAGGTCACCACCACCATCCCACACTCACAACGCCAGGAGGACATGGAGACCTTCATGGCAGAAGCAACTCGGGAATCCATCACCCAATCAGATTGGGAGGCCCAAGCTGAATGGGCCACTCAATCCGAGGATCCGATGGGAGATTCGATCTCACCCAATCGCTGCACCCAAGCCCCAGTTGAAACTGACTTGGGACCTATCCCAACCAAAAAAATTTTTTTTGCCCCACTCAATGGTGCACCAAACTTATCCGCACCGCAAAAAAATTCGTCCGACGTCGGGAAAACAAAAAGCGAAGGCCAAAGCCAATGCAACTCTTTCTGCAAAAATTAACAAAAACCCCGATAGCGTTGCTGCTAATACCCGCACTGCTGTGAAAGCCCGTGGGGACCTGGAAGAGGCTGGTGGGCCAGGGGGCCCACCCCCTCGCACCTAAGGTGTGATGGGGGAAACCTTCACTCTAGGGATGCTGAATATCACCGGACTCAAGGCCTCCCCATCCCAGGCTAGGAAACTGAGTTTTTTACAAAATAATTTACCCATGGATATCCTGGCCATCCAGGAAACCCACTGTCCACGAGGTTCCAAGGATGCTTGGAAAACAATGCTCCTACCATCCCTATCCTTTTGGTTGAAGCACTGTGGGGTGCTAATTTGGAAAAACAATTTTTTCAAATTTACATCTTCAGAAATATTCCTAAATGACCGAGTGCTCATTGTCACCTTCTCATGGGCTGATGTTGCACACACAATTGTCAACATTTATGCCCCAAACGGTGCACAAGAGCGTCAGGAATTTTTCTCATTGGTCAAATCCCTCCTGCTACCCCCCAATTCTTTCCTAATCAGCGACATGAACTGTTGGCTAACCTCACCAACAGACCGGTGGCCGCCTTCACCCCATGCCCCACAGGGTCATGTAGAACTACACGTTCTAAAAGCCACCCTTGGGTTAATGGATGCGCTGCCACGACATGCCCCACTGCTCGAAAACATGACGCATCCCCACATCCACAATGGCCAATTAAGGTCCATGACCCGCATTGACCTTATTCTAGCACCAGCGAAATTCCAACCCCACATCTCCCACTTCAAAACAACGAAAATGGAATTCTCCGACCACCAACTGGTCTCGATAACATACCACTTACCCGTCACAGTTGCAAAGGCCCCACATTGGTGCAAAATCCGCCCCCCAGAGCTTGCGTCGCCAGGATTTTCCACATGGGTGGAAGAGGCAACTTTGGCAAAATCATTTGTTGCACTGTTTTGCGCGGACCCCATTTCCACATGGGCAACTTTCAAAAAAGACACCATCCGCCACTATTGCCATCTCTCATCCAGACGCTCACGAGCCACATCAGCGGTTATATCGCGCGCGCTGGCGGAATTGGCCCACTTGGAGTCCAACATTCCAGCCTCAGGATATAGCCCTGCATGGGGCCAGAAGTGGGCGGAGGCAGCAGCCCACCTCAACGCACTTGAAAGGCAACACAAACATCAGGTTTGTGTCCAATACAGGAGCCACACATCACTAAAGGTGACAAGTGCACCGCATACTTCTTTAAAAAATTTTTGCACCACGCCAGAGTGTGGCCTGCACACAGGTGCGAAGATCAGATAATTCTATCAGGGACATACTGGCTGAAGTGGCAATCAAGATGCAAAGATTATACTCCAAGTTATACCGAGCTGAACCAATTCAGCCGGCTGAAATGGCGGAATTTCTCAACAGAGCTCATATCCGCACCATTTTCCGATACCCAGAAATAATGAATTTAATTACTCCAAACGAATTATGGACTACCATTCGTGGTGCGCCAAACTGAAAATGCCCAGGCCCAGATGGCATTCCATATGAGTTCTACAAAAAATATTTTAAATACATATCCCTATTGCTGCTAGCCTCACTCAACCAAAGCCTGTTGGAAACGTGCCTCCTACCAGGAGGACATGAGGCTTTTACAGTCACACTCTTCAAGAAAGGGGATAGGCTAGACTTAGCCAACTGGCACCCCATTTCTCTAACAAACACAGACACCAAAATTTTAACAAAAATCATGGCTAACTGTTTAGGGACTGTAGCATCTGCCACCATCTCTCCAGAACAATTCAGTTTTATCCCCAGAAGGTCAATCTGGGATAACGTGCACTCTGTGGCTAATGTGTGTCAGTCCACAGCCTCTGGGGCACTTGTATTCTTGGACCAACAAAAGGCCTATGATAGAGTAAACTGGGAATACCTTAGGGCCTGCCTCCAACAATTCCGCCTACCTCCCCGCTTCATTAACTGGGTGATGCTGCTCATGGAATCTGCAACAATGGCTGTGCGCGGCCCAGGTTTCCTAACGGAAGTAGTCCATCCTCAAAGGGGCCTGTGACAAGGGGACCCCTGAGCCCACTCTTATACAACTTCAGCCTTGACCCACTACTGCGAAATGTGAATGCCCAACTCACTGGGGTCCATGTGCCAGGCCAAACCCCAGTCAAGATGATGGCATTTGCAGATGATTGCGTGGTGGGGGTGTCTAATAATAAAGATGCACGCGCGCTTGAAGCCCTCATCCAGGAATATTCCAGGGTAAGCAACGCGGCACTGAACACCTCCAAAACTGAAATCATCCTCCTTGGTCGGTTTCAGAACTTCTGGGCCCCAGCAAGTAGTTCCCAACCTGGCCCATCTGCTCGCCCACGTCCACGCCTTACTAACTCAAAACACACCGCTCCACTGGTGCTCCCCTTTGTGCCGCGACCTACCATAGGACCGGTACGCCATCTGGGCATGTGGTTGGAGGCAGGAGGATACGCGTCAGCAGTATTGGAGGGCCATATACTGGACAACGTGACGAAGCGAATCGCCTCTCTCAGAGCCCACCCTACTACCCTCACTGGCAGGGTTGTTTTTGCCAACTCTATGCTCCTATCCAAAGTCTGGTTTGGAGCCCACGCCATCCCCTTCTCCCCAAGCTTCTTCAAATCCCTGTATGCTTTGCTACAAGGTTGGCTTTGGTCAGGCCGCCCTCCATCAGTACGGCTAGAGGTCATGTTTGGCCCTCATCATCATGGTGGCATGGGCCTACTTGACTTCAAATCCCATGCCGCCAAGATCCTAGGCACCTGGATTGCGGCCGTCACTGCTCCTACACTCCCATCCCAACACTGGTCCCGCGCGGCCCGCTCCAACTTCTCCTGAGCCTTGGGCCTCAACAATCCATTAAACCCCCACTCCCTGATGAAATACCTCACATCATACACATCAGCCACAGGTCCCCACCGGACTAAAAACCCACTACAAACGAATCCTACTCTCCATGCGAAGCGCAGAGTGGAGAATTTGTATTAGTGGACATACAACCTGAAGAGGCCGCCTCTCTCCTCAGTTCACACAAGAGGTACAGGGGCTAGCCATCCATGATGGCGTGATCCCCATTCGACCCCAAGTCCTATCCAGGGTGGACTACCTGGACATGATGGACATCCCTTATTCCACTGAGACCCAAAAGACTATCTGGAAATACGCACACCATCCTCTGTTGCAGCCTCAAGTCCGTTCCCATGTGTGGCGCTGCCTGAGGCAGGTGTATCATACAGCTGAGCGCTCTAATGCTTTACACTCATCCTGTGTCGTGTGTGGCCAGTATGGAACGCTGTTTCACCGCCTGGAGAAGTGCCCCACCTCTAATGTAATATGGCGCGAAGTCCAACGTCTGCTAGGCCAGGATCAAACACATCCCTTCAGTCTGTCAAGAGATATGTTTGCTTCATCAATGGCCTCCCCTCCCACCCTCCCTTCGTGCTCTGGTGGTTGCAATCGCCATGTGGACTATCCACACGATTTTCTTGGATGCCATTGCCGGATCCATCCCCACCCTCCCTGAAGCTGTCCACAGACTCCGGTCTCATTTAGTGGATCACTTTCAAGCGTGGATGTTTGGATATCTCCCACCACGTTGCCGTCAGCTGGTCTCCTCCTGGTTTATCAGTCTGGTTCATCAAATCAGACCCCTTCCTCCACACGTGCTCAATAGTGGCTACGCCCCCTACACACGTTCCCTCCCCTTCCCATAAGTGGCGTTCCCGCTGGCAACAAGAGATAGCATCGCTTCTCTGGGGTGCCTCACCTGATACTGAGTTTTGTCTCGTCTGAGTCATATTCGGAAGTGTCCATCCCATGGTTGGCCTTCCCCGCAATAAATTTAAAATTTAAAATTTAAAAAAATAAGTGTATCTTTTTTCTTATTTTATTTTCTACTTTTTAGTCATAGCTTAATTAAATTATTACTATACAATGTTTAATTTTGCTTAGTAGGTTAATTTAAATTATCAAAGGTACAGGTGAGGATACCCCAGTGGTAGAATAAGGGACCTCTACCGCTGCCTCCCCAAGTTCAATTCTGGTAGAGGAACTTTGAGTAGGGCATGACTATGACTGTGTTGGTGTTGCGCACCAATGCCCCAAACCAAGATATTGAATAGCAAAGGCAGTCCATAGAGTTCCTGACCTATTATACGCTGCACATGGAGGTTTTCCAAATTTTATCCTCCTTTCCCATTCATTCAATTTCCCATTAATTGGTGCAGTATTGTGCCCAGGTCAGCCCACCTCAAATAAAATTAAAAATTAAATTATCAAAGGTACCATTATATATTGAAATTTCTCATATGTTTATAAAATATTAAACAAATTTTTATTCAAAGTTTTACTGTACAGAGTAATCAAATAGTGAATTTTATTATTAAAATACAATTTGCAATTTACAACTAAACTTTTTCTTGTTGCTTATATACATTTTTTAGATTTTGGTTGTTAAAATTTTTTTGATTTTGGCCAATTAGATGGTGTTTTTGGTTGATTTGATAAGCTCATTTAAGTCTGGCAAATGTTTGGTGGTATATTATATGATTTGATAATTTTTTTTTTATGATTGATTTGGTAAATTTAATTCTTTTGAACTTATGGGTGGCCATCTACCATTATAAAAGCTAGATAAACCTAAGAAAATCTTAGGGAAAATGTGTTTGAACTTTTAAATCAACCAACAACCAAAAACCACCAATGACTTACTTAGACCAATTAACTTAGTTAATTAAACAATCACTAACTGCTTGAAAAACTATCAAGCTTATTAGTTAACCCATAACAGCTTATTATTTCTCATAACAATCACTTTAGTTACTATGATTTAATTCAAACAGCAAATTTGGATAATCACACAGAGGAGAGATGGGCGACTTTATCAATAAAAATAATATAACATGGGCAAGCATCACAGTGAGTGGTGCACTTAACGGTGCAACTAAGGGCAAGAAACGCCCTGGAGGGAGACCAGGAACCCAATCCATAAAAAAATTTCAAACTCAGAAACCATCTGAACTTATGGTATTTACTGTAAAGCACGCGCAATATATGTAATTCAATTCAACCAACCTTTGTCAAAGGTGGAGCACGGGATCAGACTCTTCCTTGGGGATGAGTCACTGACCCTGTGGGAAAAACATGTGAGGCACAGCCCTCATTTTCCCTCACGTGGTGTACATAGCCACCAACAACATGGACCGTGGCTGGATCAATATTGGTTTTGAAAAAGCTGATGAATCTGATGCCGCAGCAAAAATCTGCATGGAAATTGTTCTCCCTTAGGGCATAAAAATTGTGCACACCGCGCGCACCAAATGGAAAAAAGCAAAAACTTTGTTCATCTCTTTTGACTCGCTCCCCACCAACCTTCCTCATAAGGTAATCATGGAGGAGCTCCGCAAAGGTTTGTGGCCTACAGAGAAATCCAACAACTCAAATTACAGCGATTTTTCTTAATGCACGACTTGTGCATGGGCAAAGCTATCGCTGTAATCAACCCCTTCCCAGAAGTGGAAGAGGACTTATCCAGAATTCCCTGCACAGCAGAATTTCACTTCGCAGATGGGGGCCAGTTGGCTGCATTCCAAGTTACACCAGAATGTGCACCGCCCATTTGCAACCACTGTGGCTCACTGGGCCACAAGGATCACGCATGCCCTGTGAAAGAGGGCTTAATGGAAAATGATTCTTATGAGGAAGCTATGAACGAAGATAATGAAAACTTCGCAAAAATGACTGATGGTCACCACCCATTCCGCTGGGGTGAAGATGGACTATACTCCATCGTGGACCCAGTTACAAGTAAACAACATAAAGTGGCACAAAAAGCCTGCAAGCAAGCAAGCAGCGGCCAAAGCGGTGGCACACGCGGAGTCTGCCATCAACCCCAGACAAATTTGGGAGGATATTTTGGATATTCACCAAACCAATCAATCAGAACAATATGTCCAGGTCAAAAATTTTCACAGTAACTGGACTGAGTCACAAAGTGACATCAGTCATGCACATACTGAGGAACAATGCAACCGCAATTTGGGTGAAAATGAGGTGCACAATTCAACAAAGTCAAACCTCAAAAATATAAATCCAATCAACAATCTGCATCAAATCAACACAAGACCTGTGCGGGAAAAGTTGACGCAAATGCAAAAAACTGCAATTCCCTTGAATCATTGGGTCAGATCAAGGGAACCAACAAGGGCAGTAAAAGAGTTGAAGTACAGACGCGGAGCATGGCCAAAATGAGCCGCGGTGGGATAGGGCCAGAGGGCCCTCCAAATGCTCCTGAGGCGCCGCGGGCACCTCAGTGTCAATAGGGATGCTAAACATTGCGGGAGCCAGGGATCATATGTCCCAAGCCAAAAAGCTGGCATTCCTGCAAAAGCCTCTTGTAGACATCTTGGCCATCCAAGAAACCCACTATCTACAAGGGGAAGAAGAATCCTGGTCAACCAGGGTCGCATCATCACAATCAGTATGGACGTCTCACTGTGGGGTGATCATCCAAAACAACAAAAAATTTAAAAGCACAAACTCATCATCACACTTGCACGGTTGAGTCCTAGTAGCAACAATCACATGCCAAGAGGAAATAATTTCGTTAGCATGTATCTATGCACCGTGCACTGCAACCAAGAGAAAACAAATTTTTGAAAACATTTCTACTCTCACCCTCCCACCAGATACCATCATGTTAGGCGATTTCAACTGCTGGGATAACCCCAATACAGATTGATGGCCTAATCCCAGGGGATACCCACCTAAACACATTGAATATTGCACAATGAAGGCATCTCTTGGCTTACAGGATGCTCTTCCCCCCAATTCATCACTCCTTCCCCACATGACGAGGCCCAACATATGTGAGGGAATGCTCATATTGATGAATCACATTGACCACATCCTCATCCTGCAATCCCACCGCTCAAGAATCTCCAAATTTACAACAAAAAAAGATCAATTTTTCTGACCACCAATTAGTTACGGTGCAGTTAGCACCAACCCAATCTCACACACAGGTGTCACCTTGGAGAAAGCTTCATCTGGAAAATATAAAATTGCCCAAGATATTTGACTGGGTCAAAAATAAGGCTACGAGCCCAGAATATACAGCCCCATTCACTTCAGATACCATCAGAACATGGGAAAATTTCAAAAATGATTTAATTAACAAAGCCTAACATATTGTATCACGCAAGTACACCGCAGACACGGCCACAATCAGGCGTACCTTGGCGGAACTAGACCACCTGGAAATAAATACCTTGAGATCTGGCTATAGCCCTAACTGGGGACGAAAATGGGCAGAAATTTCTGCCTGACTTAACAATCTCATCTTTGAACACCAACACAGAATCAAAGTATCAAACAAAGGTAAGTTCATTAAGGAAGGCGAAACCTGTTCAACATACTTTTTCCACAAATTCCACTCCCGTGGAAACCAGCCCACGTGCACACAGGTCCACAAGACCAACGGCACCGTGGCAACTGACCCTGAGGAGGTAAAGGCAGAAGTACACCGCTATTACACCGAATTATATTGCAAAGTGCCAACAGATTCACAAAAAATTGAGGAATTTATAAAAACCGCCAAGGTACAAAGTACACCACCAAATTACAATATACTATCCCTAATTACTCAGGAGGAGCTTTGGGAGACAATTCGCGGTGCACCACATAGGAAATGCCCAGGGCCTGATGGGATACCCTACAAATTTTATAAAAAATATTTTCAACAAATTGCCCCCTCCTATTAGCATCTATGAACCAGAGCTTGTTGGAAACACGCCTATTACCAGGATGCCATGAATCCTACGTTATAACCTTGTATAAAAAGGGTGAGAAGTTGGACCTGTCCAACTGGCGCCCAATTGCACTCTCCAATACTGACACAAAAATTCTAACAAAAATTTTAGCAGCCAGATTAGGTGCAATTGCATCTGACGTCCTATCACCCAACCAGTTTGGGCTTATACCAGGGCGTTCAATCTGGAACAACATTCACCCTGTTGCAAATATTTGCCAATCCAAAGCAATTGGTGCCCTGGTCTGCTTGGATCAGAAAAAGGCGTATGACCGTGTTAGCTGGCCATACCTAAAAAAATGTCTACATGCCTTCAAACTCCCACCAAGATTCATAAAATGGGCGATGCTCCTAACAGAATCTGCAACCATGGCTGTATGCGGCCCTGGATTCCTAACAAACAAGATTAAACCACACAGAGGGCTCAAACAAGGGTTCCCCTCATCCCACTGCTATACAATTTCAGCTTTGACCCGCTCCTCCGAGTAACTGACTCACGTCTCATGGGGATAACCGCACAAGGACAACCAACAGTCAAGATACTGGCCTTTGCATATGACTGCATAGCAGGTATAGAAAACAATGAAGATGCCCGACTGCTGGAACGCACTCTAGAGGAATACTCCAAGGTGAGCAATGCATCGCTCAACAAAAGAAAGACAGAAATCATCCTCTTAGGAAAATACACAAACAATTAGGCCACAACATCATAATTCCATACCAACACATGAAGAAAAAACCCAATCGTTTTACCCTTTGCAACACCTCCCACCACCACTCCTGTCTGACACCTTAGACTCTGGCTAGAATAATGGGGATATGCTAATGAGACAATGGAAAGTAACCTGTTACAACGGGTATCCAAACGTGTTGCCTCCCTCAAGGGAAGAACCCCAGGACTAACAGGACGAGTTACAGTTGCTATCTCGCTCATCCTCTCAATACTGTGGTACCAGGCCCACGCAATCACCTTCTCACCTACCTTTATAACCTCAATCCGCGCGCTTATCCAGGGCTGGCTGTGGCCTGGCTCTCACCCTCCTATACGGATGGAAACACTATTTGGCCCACGCTCAAGCGGAGGCATGTGACTAATAGATTTTGAGAGCCATGCTAATCACATCCTAGGTACATGGATAAAGGAAGCCTTTGCTCCAGACCTCCCGCAACAACATTGGTCCAGAGCAGCAAGGACCAACTTTGCACAGGCGCTCAAATTAACCAGCCCACATAGACCACCCCGACTACTTTCATACCTTGCCAAGCACCCTACTGCAATGGGTCTGCATGGAACCTCCCCTCATTTCAGACATATCCTCTGAACTATCCGCCGTATGGGATGGACCATAGAGAACATGGGTACTATAAGGGAAGGGGAAGACCCAGCCCCCAATTCAAATTAAGAAACTCAGAAAGCCACCCCCAGAGACATATGCTCGCAACAACCCCAAACATAGCTAGGATAGAATACCTAGATATGTTGGACATTCCTTATGATTTAACCACACAGAAGGCAATGTGGAAAATGACTCACCACCCACTCCTACAGCTGAGGATAAGAGCAAACGCTTGGCGCTGTCTGAGAAGGACTTATAGGACAGAAGACCATTCCAACTCCCTCCACAAAACATGTGCAGTATGTGGAGGGGAGGGATCCCTATATCACCACCTAGAAACATGCCCCCCAACCAAAGCTATATGGCAGGAAGTCGCACGCCTGCTCAATATCCAAAATGAACAGGAATTCTCGATATCAAAGAGCATCTTCGCGCTCCAGATCGAGTCACCAATCCCATCCACACTCCATTCCCTAATAATACCCATTTCAATGTGGACAATACACACAATTGCATTATATGCATTCAAGGGCACGGTCCCAACCATTCATAAGATTATTAACAGATTCCATGTCCACTAACTAGAGCACTTCCAAGCCTGGCTCTATGGATATATGAGACCAAGGCAAAAGCGCTCATAGAATCATGGTTCCCACTCTGGTTCCTCCACACAGACCCTCTTCTTAACACCTGCTCCATAGTGGGGGAAACCCCCTCGGAGTAGTGCACCAACCCCCATACCTGGCAGTCCCGCTGGCAACAGGGGTAACTTGAGTACCCTGGGGTGCCCAATTTTTATAATTGTTGGTTATTCTCTTAGTTTCATGTATATTTGGTAATGTCCGTCCCCTGGTCAGACTACCTCAGTTAAATAAAATTAACCCATAACCATAAACCACTTACCAAAACCATTTAAACTATCAAATCAACCAAATATCAAACTGCTTAGCCATAACAATATACCAGATTTCATCAAAAACATATAGAATTTCACTAGTTACATATAAAGCTTTTTATTTTATTAAGGAATTAAAATCTGGTTTTGAGGTTCATATGTACCTCCTCCCATCCACTTATATCCAAATTTATTAAGATTATACATGATGTAGTTTTGGCTGGGCATCATGCACACGCACAAACTTGCTTTTATTATCTATCTATATTAATAAAAGCAAG
>JAKSZP010000339.1:0-101070 GCA_022478985.1 Massospora cicadina | reverse complement strand
GGGTTAGGGTCGAAGACCCACTTTTTTAATCACAAATCCAAGGTATTCTAGTTGGTCTTTAAAAAAGTGACATTTTCTGGGCTTGATTTCTTAAGTTTTCAGCAGCTAGCCTTTGAAAACTTCCTCTAAGTGTTCCAGAGTGGTGTCAAAGTGCAGCTGAAAACATTGATATTGTCAAGGTACACTAGTACACATGACAATCTTAAATCTCCAAGGATTGTGTCCATTGCCCATTGGAATGTGGCCGGGGCGTTGCAGAGCCCTTGAGGCACTCTCGTCAGCTGAAATAGGCCCTCTTGGGTTATGATTGCACATTTTTCATGCTCCTCTTTGGGAAGATCTATTTTCTAATATCCACTGGTAGGATCCATTGCTGAGAAGAACTTCACGCCCCCTAGCCTATCCAAAGCATCATCAATTCGTGGCAGAGGGTATGAGTCCTTTTTAGTGATGTTGTTTAACTTCCAATAGTTGATGACAACTCAGTTGCTTCCATCCTTCTTCTTTACTATAAAAATTAGTGCAGCCCATGGACTTTTTAAAGGGACTAACATGCCACAATTGAGGAGTTCCTTGATTTTCTTGGATACTGCCTCTTCTGATAATTTTGAGCATCTAATCAGGCGTAATCAAATAGGTTTATAATCTCCAGTATCAATTTGTGGGTGACACCATTAGCACAACCCAAGTTGAAATCATCTTGTGCAAATATTTCTTGATACCTAGAGAATAACTCCTGATCTTGGCCTTTCTTGGAGTTGGTCAGGTTGCTTAAATCGGCCATAGGGACAACATTATTTATGCTGAGTTGGTCTTAATTGGGGAGCCTTAGTTTGACAAAAGTCCTAACTCATAAAATGAGTGAATTTCTGTGGTAGGACACAGATGCAGAAAAGCGATTGTTTGATGTCACCTAATAGAAATGGGCTGATTTTTCAGGCTTTCACATAAGATATGTATCTCTCCGTGGCCCATAATGAGAATACCAGGGGCAATGTTTGGTTCTAATCAAGATTTAGCCCATAGTTGATATATTTCACCATAAAGGCCTTCCAGGATATTAATTGTTAGTCCCATCGGGATGATTGCTTGTTCTCCAGATGGTATAGTGATGGTCTGATTTAATCAAAGTGGAAGCCATTTGACTCATCAATCTGAGTGGGAAGTGGTTTTATCTTTGACCAATCTTTGGAATACTCAATTGGGATGACTCCATCTTTGTAGGCCAGATTTATGAGTAGGCTGGGTTTTTTTTTCAACTGCCTTATCACAGTTGTAGTAAAGTGGAATAGCCTGGCCCAGAATGGTGAGAGTATCGTCCTTATGATTGGTAACAAATCCATATTTTCTTAGGAAATCAGTCCTGATTAGGATATCATAGTTTGTTTTGGCAACACTATGGCAGGTGCCGTTACTACAATGGATCCAAATCAGGAGTGGTAGGGTACTGTAGGCGCCCAGCGATTTGGTGGTATGCGCTCCAGCGGTTCCATATTCCTGGCAGTGTGCAACATTGGGCGCAATTTTCAGTTTTTTAATCAATTTGTACTGACTATATTGATAGGAGCGCCACTATCAAAAATGGCCTGAACTTGCACTTTGTTCACTGCTATGTCCAAATAAGTACATTCAGAGTAGTTTTCAGAGGTATTTATTGTGTGAATGCTGCAGCTGTTGCCTGATTCCAGGTGTGCTTTCAGGCTTGAGCAGATATCTGGGAAGTTATCTGCTAAGGTCTTCATGGGAATAGCCACTTGAACATTGTTAAGCTTAGGTAAATTGGTTGAAAATCTGGGCTGTAGATCCAAACCCTGATCAATAATTTGCTTCGTGTAAGGTTTTTATACCTCTTCTCAGGCTTCTTTGGTTATTTTCAAGGGTTTAGTTGCTTTTGCGGTGGCCTGAATAGTGACCATCATAACATTAACAGCCTCAATACGGTTGAAGTTATTTTCAGCAACATCTTTGGCCCTAAGGAACTCATCAGGGTCAAGTGGAATGGTTTGAAAATCGGTGGAGTTAGAGCATTCCGCCTCTATACACATGCTCTTTTCCCACCTCACTGTCACTGTTAATTTCTAGAGCAAAGTTGACCCCAGGCTTTTTGTTGGACCGTCTGTAGCATAGGTTACCAAAGTGCCCTATTTGACCACATTTGTAACATGTAATCGTCCCTGTTTGCTTTTTTTGCTCAAATTTTTGGTTCATATTTTGGAAAATTTTCTCCTTGTTGGACATCGTGTTGTTTTTCAGGCCCAAAAATTGAGATTTTTGCTGATCTTTGGCCCAATTAGGTGTGGTGAAATTACGGGAACAGCTTTTCAAGTAAGTGGTGAGCTCTTGGATTTCCAATATTCCATTTAATGCAGGCAACATGACATTGTGCAGCTCATGGAAGGGCATAATTGCATGCTCCAATGCAATCTTGGCGTCAAACTTATCTATTGCATTGCACCCACGCAGAACTTGTGCCTCATGGAAGAATCTATCCGCAAAGTCCTTAATAGTCTCATCTTGTTTGAATTTGATATCAAGAAGCTCTCTTTTTTGGGTTTCTAGTTTCTCAGGCCCTCCAAACTGTTTGGTTATTGCAATTTTGTCATCCATATAGGACTAATCATCACCCAAATAGGGCATAATGAGGTCACAGCTATGGGCATCGAGTGAGTAAATCAGTGCTGATCCTTTAGCATGGTCTGAGGCTCCTCTCATTGCTTTTTCAAATAACTTGAGAAAAGAGTGAACGTTTCCATAATTACTGAACTTGGGTAAATTCAATGGTTTGAAGTCATCTCGCCCTGTTTTGGAAACAGGGGTTATACTTCTTCTTGAGCATTATGGTGTATCATCACTCATAATTGGCCCTCTTTCCCGTTGGGAGGTGTCTGGAGTCAGAATTTCAGACATTACTCTAGGCTTAGAACAGATGTTTGAGATATCAGTTTCTACATCAGTGTCAATTTCCAATGATTCAGTTTGATAATATCGCTCTGACTACTGGATTCTGATGCCTGAGTTTGGCCCTTAGTTTTTTCCAAACTGTTTTTTGGCCAAATGGACAGAGCTTTTTCCTGCTTTTCTTTCGTCAAATCTGGGTGATCATTGGCTGCTTTGTTTTTTGAGGTTGTTAGGATTTTCCTAAAATAGAGATTGATTAGATGCTATGCTTATAATATCTTTGCCCATACTATCTACTCGAGAATTTGCAGTTGATAATTGCATTCTGAGTTCCCAGATTTCCTGAGTAATTTCAATGTTTCTGGCCTGCAATCTCGACACAACTGTACAATTTTTGAAAATTCCTTGTTGTTTAAAAGTCATCATCCCTATTTGGGATGACTGGTTTTGCTGCATGAGCTCCCCCTCACGTTGACAAGATTTATGGGTGTAAGAGGTACCAGCTGCAGAGCCTTGTTGACAGGGAAAATAATATGAGATGGCCTTGACTTTAGTTTCCATCTTGATGTCGCTATTTCGTCTGGCCAAATCTGCCAGGAATTGGTTACTAAATCCATATTGGAGAGTGAAACCGGTTTTGAGTGAGCACCAGTTGTCAAAATCCAAGAATTGCTCTCTTGAAATTTAATATCCTGCATGTCTATTCTGGCCAAGGTTCCGATGGTTGATGCTCTATAGTGACTGTAGTTTATGGAATTTGAACCATTTAACAACTCACTAGGACTATTAAATTCACCTCAACTCTTCTGGACAATTTTGGGCGTAATTTTCACTTCTGGTTCTGATACTTCTTCCAAGGAAGGATTAAATACAAACTGGGGATTTGGTCCTTCCAGTTTGTCAACACTTCTCCAAGGTTGGGATTCGGGATAAATACCAAAAAAAGATAATAATAATATTACTTTTATTAAAAGCTATTTATTTGATACTGGTCATTAGGCCAGGCGCCAGTATTTATACCTCTAGGGCATCTCTTGGCCACGTTCCAGCACAAAATTTCAACAGCTATTTTGCCACTCAGCTCTGCCTACAACTGAAACCTTTTCTTAGGTTCATTGGTGGCAAAATACTCTCAAAACTGGGAGGATTTCAGATACAAAAATTGTGATAAAAGCATGCAAAGTTGTCCTAAGATCTTCAGGATTTCAGTCTCATCATACTGCTGACAAAACACACCGGTGAAATTTTGTCCCCAATTGAGGAAAATTACGCACCCCTAATCAGGACGTCAGCAGGCCTCTTCCTCAATAGCACTAAGTAACCCCTTTTGGGAGGTCCACATATGTGCTATTGTGCCAATTATGCATATTAACATACAAATTTTGCCCTCATGTGGGAAATTGATTACGTTTTTTGTTCATCTGAAGTCCACGGGATTTTCAGATGTTAACTTTGGGTCATCCCCAAATTATTTTATTTATGATTGAATTTATTGTGTTTCGATAATTGGGACCAATTGCTGAGATTTGATGCATTGGAATCAGCCATAATATGCGAGCATATTTGGGCAAATGCCTGATAAAATACTCAATTAAATTGTTTTTAAGATAATTGGCCCAAATTGTATAATTGCAATAGGCGTTAGCTCAAGTATTGAAAGGGTAATCAGCCCAATCTGATGGTTGTTGAAGGTTTATTTTTGAGTTAACCACCAGAATCTGTCAGTGATTATGTGCAGAACCATTATTTCTTGAGTGCCACGACTCAAGCAGGGAAGGAGATACTTGATTTTAAAAATTCCTTTGGCCCTTTCATAGCAACTTCATACATAAAGAGGAAAGAAGCAACACTTCTCTCACCTGGGGTTAATTTTGTCCCAAAAAGAAGGTATATGAGTACCAGGTGAGGCCCCATAAGGGCCTTTCAATGAGTGCTGCTTGAGCCTTTTGAGGTGAGACAAAGCACTAGCTAGCTGGAGTTAAATAGAGGCTAGCTGGTGCTTTATTTCCATTATTTTGTTGTTTTTTGTGGTGTACAAGTTCCCCTGTAGTGAGCACCACTTGCTGGATTTTTGGAAATGAAGAGGCTCGCTGGTGCTTATTGACATTAAATCCAACAATTTAAAGAAGGGGGCGTTGGGATTTCGCAAATTCTCTTGTCTCCAAAAATTCCACTCCATTGATTCCCCTGGCATCATCAGAAGGAGAGAGCAATATATCTCAATCTATCAAGGTTAACAATCAATCTCATCTCAATCAATTTATTTTTTTTAGTACTAGATCAATCAATTTATTGAAGATAAATAGTGCAGAGATTAATTCTCTCTGATAGATTACAAGCCATTATGAAGCCTATAAATATCCCCTCTTTTTTAATAATAAAAATTAGGTCAAATTATAACCTGTATTCTCATTTGAGTTTATCGCTTTTTGGAGAACTCTCTCAGTGTAACTTTGAGAGAAAACCTGCCCCATGGAAGTTTAATTAACAACTTCCAGACTGGTGTCCACTACAGGGGCAATCTGAGTTATGCACCAGTGAAAACGTTGATCACTACCATGGATTCTCATTTTTTGTCTGAAGAAGCTCAAAACCATGAGCAAGGCCATATATTACGATAGGTCCATTTATATGAAGCCCAAATCCCAAGATTACCCTCCACGTTGGAATTTTGTGCCAACTTGGAATTTTATGGTTCTAACTTAAGCTTTACCTCAGACTTTCAAATACCACCTGAGGTTTTATGAAATATCATCAATCAATTGCTTGAAGGTGCTTTAATCCCTGGAATCTGTTCTACCTGATCTTGATTTAATGCCATACCCTCTATTTTGTTGGAAGTGTTGCAAACCTCCCAAATGCCAGGAATTGGCCCTGAGCAATACTTGCACCAGTTTGTACACCCAACCTTATACCATTTAAAACCCATAGTGAGAAAGCACCATCAAGGGATGCTCAATTTACTAGAAGGACTTTAATCCTTGAATAATCATGTTTCCAAATTTCTCAAGTCTGCCTCTGAGTTTAGCTGAGATAATTGTAAGGCCATTATTAGTAATTGGACCCTTCTCAACGAAATTCAACAACTTATTCAGCTCAATATTGGGATGTCTGGTATTGTTGATAAACAGTTCACAAAGCGAGTTTGAAAGATAAAGAGAGAATGGAGAGAGGGTCTTTCCCAACTCTATGAGCATAATTAATCAATGGAGGAGGAAGCTAGAACCTGTCTCATAAATTGGATCAGTTGTACCCAGGAATTCAATTGTGGGTCAAAAATGTAGAGAAAACCATGGGAACTATGGGTCCCATGGGGGTTGAAGGACCACGTGGACTTCAGGCGTGAAGGACCTCAGGGGCCTCCAGGTGCTGATGGGCATTCATGATCCCTTCAACAAATTGACTCTCTCTTGAGTATGATGGATCACTTGCGTGAACAATTCTATAAATTGGCCAAGAAGTGTAACTTAACCCCGATGGAGTACCAATTAATCCCCTCTTGTTGTTTCAGTCTTTATCTGATGAGTTGATCAATTTGGGTAAATGGGCAAAGGTCACCAATATTTTTCTCCATGCTTGTGAATCTAAAGGAGAAATGCTCCAAGCGAAGATTGAGACGCTGGAACTCAAGTATAATGCCCATCAGGAACAGATTTTGAGCTTTCTCGCCGATTAGATGAGAAAGTGGGTCTGGCTGATCTGAACCATCAGATTAGTGAAATTTGTACTGAAGCTGTTGGTCCTTATCCTCAATTTCCTTCTCAAGCGTCAGACTCCAATTCTTATGTTTTCCACTTAATAAGAACAACCTGGAGTTGGGTTGGGACTATCTAGTACTAAAAAAAAGAACAACCTGGAGTACATGTTTTGACTACTAATGCCACCATGAGTTTAAAACTGGTATTCAAGGACAAGTACTCCCTGGGGGAAGGCATCATATTTCACTTCCTCTATTTTTTGAAAAGGCGCTAAGTGAGGCTACAGATCACCAAAAAATGAATTATTTGCAAATTGCCTTACTCGTTTGGCTCAGGATATCATGGTACCCCACTTGATGACCTGCTCTACCTGGTCTCAGTTGAAGGAATTGTTAATCAAAGAATTTGAGAGTGAGCAAACTCTATTCTCTCAGAAACAGGCTTTTATAGGTATAAAGCCCCACCAAAATGAATCCATCAAAGACTTTGCTCACCAGCTCTATCAGGAAGCTCAGACTCTAGTGGCTTGTGGTCAGTTAAACTTGGATGATGCAATTATGGCAGTTATGTCAGGTTTTTCTTCCAGAATGCAAATGCAAGTTTATTTAATCAGTGTAAAAAAGAATTTTCAAAGTACCTTGGACATTAAGGAGGCCTTATTGGAATTGCCTCCTCAATTCTCCAAAAACCCCGATTTTATGAGTCTCCTAGACCTAGTCGCCCCAAAGTTTATGCTATGCCTGAGAATACTAAAGTGATCCAGTGTAGCTACTGTCATTGATATTTTCATTCTGTGGATCGTTGTTTTAAAAAGGAAGCAGATAAGAAGAAGAAAAGAGATAAGTCCAATAAGATTCTCCACCCCAATAATGATATGATTGCGCAGCAAGAACATCAAAGCCCAATCAAGTATAATAAAGACGAACATTCTTCTTATTCCTTACCCTCCTTGTTGTCTTTATCGTCTCAGTTTGTAAGCACCATTACCCATATTGACTTCCGAGTGAATCAAGTCAATGCCAAAGTTATCATAGATATGGGATCTCTAGTGAATGTTGTTTCATTAAAATTTATCAATTGGATCAAATTAACTCCCGATATTTCTCACTTTGAAGAATATGGCACAGCTGGACCTCAGGTTACTCAGTCAATTGGAGCTTTTTCTTTTCCCCTGAAAATTAGGAAAAAAAAATTTACAATCCCTGCCATTGTACTTGATAACATGAGTTATGACCTACTTTTGGGGATTCAATGTTTTCAAAGATTAGATGTAATTATCAATTACCCTGACTCTTCTTTATTTCTCTTGTGGTATAGGGTTCCCTTACTTTTATCCAATCATGCTTCTACTTGATGTCAGTTATGTTTGCTGAAGGAACCAAAAGGTCTTTTTCACTTCAATATCACGCTTGGGATTCTCATGTAAAATTACCCCTGCATTGGCTGACATTGAATAAGTAATGCTTATGTTCTCTCCCCCCCCCCAAAAGACTTTCTTATTCCGCTAAAATCATATGTAATTGTTAATTCTTCTTTGCATTTTTCGATTCCCAAAAGGATATTTGTTACAAGTTCAAGACATTTTCAACCCTTCTGCTAAAGAACTCTTGCCTTATCCTGGAGTATTGGATTATGCTTATTCAGGATCATTATCTGTTTTACTGGCAAACCTTACCAATGAGCCAAAATTGGTAGATCAAGAGCATCTGATTGCTTATGTCAAGTTACTGCCCTTATCTCGTATTTATGATGGTAAACCCTTTGTAAGCTTACAAGATTTTGGATTGGAAAGTGATCAGGAAATCCTTACTGTGGGTCCTGCTATCAGAAAACACCTCTCTAGTGATCAGGAGAAACAAGTGCTTCAATTGTAGACGAATATTCCACATTTTTGCTAAGCATACTTACGATTTTGGGAAGATTAAAGAAGTAATGCATCCCGTTGAAACTGGTGATCACCTTCCTATTAGTGCAAAGCCCTATCTAAAAGTATAAAGTGGAAGAAGCCCAGGTTACTAAAGAGTTGCATCAATTGTTGGAGGCTGGATTATTGAAACCCTCTAATAGTCCTTAAACGGCATCCATTGTTTTTGGTTAAAAAAAGATGGTTCTCATCAAGTCGTGATAGATTATCACAGACTGAATGCTATTACTCAACAAGATTGTTATCCCTTACCTATGATCGATGATTCTCTAAGGTTTTTAGCTGGATCCACCTATTTTCGGCCATGGACTTAGCCAGCGGATACTGGCAAATCGAGTTATCACCAGAAGATTGTGCCAAGTGTGCCCTGATATCAAGTGAAGGCTTGTTTGAACCAACTTGTATGCCTCAAGGACTAAGCAATGCCCCAGCAACTTTCCAAAAGGCCATGGAAAGTATGCTACGGGATCTAAAGCTTAATTTTGTTCTGGTATATATTGATAATATTACTGTGTTTTACAAAACATTTAACAAGCATTTGGACCATCTAAAAGAAGTTTTCAGACGAAACTGGAGCTCTTCCTTTAAACTCAAACCCTCCAAATGTTCCTTCTTTCAAAACTAAATGGACTTTTTAGGACATCAGGTCTCAGCTAAAGGGATTTGACCCCTCTCAGACAAAATTCAAGCTATCTAACAAAAGCCTCCTCCGACCTCTCTGCGGGATATTGAAGTCTTTCTCGCCATGGTGGGGTATTACTGGCAATTTATACCCAACTTTGCTGATATGGCGGAACCCTATTTCACCTGTTGCAGAAAGGAGTGCCCTTCAAGTGGGGATCAGCTCAAGAATAGTAGTTAAATTCTCTGCGTACTGCTTTGACCAAGGCACCTGTTCTAAGTCATCCCCAATTTGATAAGCCTTTCTTTTTACATACTGATGCAAGCAATGTCACTATTGGGGCTATCTTATCCCAGTGTGATGAAGATAAGAATGATCATCCTGTTGCTTTCTATAGAAAACTTTGTCTAAGGCTGAACGAAATTACAGTGTTACTGAGCGGGAGTTTTTGGCTGTAATTCTAGCAATCAAGCACTTCTGTCCCTTCTTATATGGTAACCATTTCACAGTTTTTACCGAACATTCTTCCTTAAGATTGTTGCAGAACATGAAGGATCATGACGGGAGGTTGGCCCGTTGGGCTTTAAGGTTGCAAATTACGATTTTTCCATTGTTCATCGCTCAGGTGCTCAACATCAAAATGCTGATGAGCTGTCCCAATTGCCTATTCTGACCTTGGAACTAGAAAAAGAAGAACGCTTATATAATCTTATCAGATGACCTGAGTTGTGGGATTGAGAAACTGAAGAGGAACAAGACTTTCTAAAATCAATTACCAAAGATACTATGATTTTGACGGAGCTTTGTATAAGAAAAATAATCCAAATGGTTGCCCTTTCTGCATCCCAACTCTATATCTCACGCTGTAATGGAAGGTCATGAAAAAGTTGGTCATAGCGGCTTAAAGAAAACTCAAGGATGGCTGAAGACTCGATACTATTGAAAAAACATGACTGGTTTATATGAGAGACTCTTGACTCATGTCTTATTTGTAAAAGCCATGGAATTACTAACCCTACTATTCAACATCAAGTTATACCTCCAACTAAAGCATTTGAGGTGGTCATCATTGATGTTGTAGGCATTTTTCCTCGGGGATTGCATGGACATCAGTATATCATTATGGCTGTTGACCATTTAACTAAATGGGCTGAGGCCATTTCCATTGCTACCCCCTCGGCTAAGACTACAGCGCTATTCCTATAACAGCATATCATTTCCCAACATGGGTGTCCCAAGGTCCTTATGTCAGATAATGGGACTAACTTCACTTTGCAACTTATACAGGAGTTATCTAAATTAAACACTGCTCAGCTATTTGTTGTCCCATATAATCAATCTACAAATGGGGCCATTGAACAAGTTAAAGGAACCTTAGTCTTGATTCTATGGAAGATGGCATTCACTGACCCAACTCATTGGAATTTTATATGCCTAATGCCTTATTTGCTTATTGGATAAGCTATCATTGCATTATCAAAATCTCATCAAAAAAATTTCTTTCACCGCTCAAAGTCACTTTTGAGCGATTTTAAATTTAAGTTTTATTTATCCACAGCCATCTGCCCAAGCCTATTCTTTGATGTCCTTGGCTCCGCCGCCTGCCACCTCAGTGTGGGGCAGCGGTGCACCCCCACCTAGCATTTTCCGCCCTGAGGGCAAGCGCGTTTAGATGGGCTCAAACAGCCCACCCATTGCTTCCAGCCGTTTTGTCCCCTCACGGGACTTAGCGCTCCACCTGGCGCGCGTCCACACTTCTCGCCCCCATCCTCTCGCCCTCCCTCGATCCACCATTCGCCATTGCCTCAGAGTGGACTATGGGCATTTGTTCCCATATGCCAATAAGGCAATTATTGACCTAGCCACTGCAGCCTTTGCGCCAGCTGGCTTTATAGACTTCCGCCCTTTTAAGGGCTACTTTGACGTTGGGTTATAATCTGAGGCAGACGCTGAAGCGGCAGCACAAACCCCTCTAATTTATAAAAATACCCCCATTCCCACAACCCATACTCGCCTCCTTCAGACACCACGCTGGTGGTATCCTTTGCAAATCTCCTATCCCACCTCCCACCCCAGGTTTTTATGACCAGTTGGTCGCGGGGCTTATGGCTTATGGCACTCAGCCCAACCTCATCTTTGCCGTTCCATCTGGTGCAGAGCACCTTGCTGCTCCTCGTTCAAAAGCCACCATCACCCCACACCACCCTGTCATAGCCCAACAAATCCCACCCCGCGCTAGTGTGGCTGCAGCGCCTGATCATTTCTTTTGGGCTCAGGTTGATAATGGTAGGCAGATTTGTTCCCTCTGCTTTGACCTTGACCATGCAAAAAAAGCGTGCCCTCAGGCCAATTCCGCTGCTGCGGCTTCAGAGCCCCCTCTGAAGGTTCAGTATGGGGTGCTTTGCTGCCCCCTCCCACCCTCCAATCTCGTTCAGTGGGCCTAAGTGGAAAATCAGCCCCCCCAAACCTCCAGCCTCACTCTCCCACCTAAATCCACCCCAGCCAATCAGAGCAATGCTTGGACCACCATTGGCACCCAAGCAGCTGCCCATTCGCCTAATCTCACCCACCCAAATTTGAACGCCACTATTCCAGTGAACCAAAATCCATGGGATCTATTGGCTGAGACTGACAAATCAGGTAATGTCCTCATTAGTAAGCATACAGGTCAACCTCTCTGCCAAGGCGATTATGGTTGGGCAGAATTTTTCCTTCCTGACTTCAATGAAACCCCTACCCATCGCCATTTAGCTCCTCTGTCCAATACATCCCCCTTCCAAAGTGACCACCAGCTCGCCTTAGCTGCGGTGGCCTCTCCTCAGTGCCTGAAACTATGCACCGCGGTGGCCCAGTCAGCGGCTCAGCTCCAGCATGGCCTGCCCACCCTCTTCTTCCCCCTGACTTTCCTGAACCTGCCTGCAATGACATCTCAAAACTATTTGATGATGGTGAAGTTGCTGTTATGAATGTCGCAACGCTTGCTTCATTCAACCCCTCAGCCAAAATCACCCGCCACAGTATCTCCCTTTTCACCCAACTTCCTGAAGCCCGCAAAGAAGCTGAAATTCTCCTCGCAGATTTTGTTGAATCTCTTTCCCGTCATTATCTTGATGGGGAAGTGGAAAACTCTTACTATGCTGACCTCCACCCCCACTATGCGGATACCCCAACGCCCTGGCTCTCTGCTCTGGTCTGGTACTGTAACCAACATCCCATGATCGAGGCGGGTCTTTCTGAAAACCAACCCCCTGACCCCTCCTCACCCTCTGCCATGGTGGGTTAGCGGTCTCCACTTCCCACTTGGTTAGTAGTTTTATTTTGTCATTTTGGGTGTTGTGATTCAGTATTGTCTGTCCCCTGGTGCGTACATCAAATAAATTGAAATCATTGCATTATCAAGATGTCACCTTTTAAGTGCATATATAGGCGAGATCCCTCAGTCCCTTCTAGTGTTCAGACAAACCTTGAGGAAAGCATTCCAGAAAACTCTGATTTAATTATGAGGAATCTAACCAATGAGATTATTCATCTTCAAGCTTAAGCAATATAATCAATTGAAACAACTACTTAAAAAGAGACTCAAAGAAGCAATCAACATAAACCTGCCTTACCTTAATACCAGATTGGGGATTAAGTTATGTACTATCACTCTCAGCCTGGTAGGCGAACTGTAAAGTTAGGAACTAATTGGTCTGGTCCCTATTGAGTTATATTTTTAAAATGATTAGAGTATTTGATTGTTCATGTTGATACTATTATAGTGATAAATTGTATTCATCTTGGGTTTTTAAGTAGTCACCCTCCACCACAATTGAATCTTGAGGTGGGAAATGTCAGGATTTTAGCGAATTTTTTTTTCTCTGAAAATTCCACTCCATTGATTCCCCCAGCATCATTGGAAGGAGAAAGTAATGTTTCTCAATCTATCAAGGTTAATGATCAATCTCATTCCAATCAATTGATTGAAGATTTGATTGTGCAGAGATTAATTTGCTCTGATAGATTACAAGCCGTTATGAAGCCTATAAATATCCCCTCTTTATGATAATAAAAATTAGGTCAAATTATAACCTGTATTCTCATTTAAGTTTATCTTTTTTGGAGAATCTGCTTAGTGTAACTTCGATAGAAAACCTGTCCCATTGGAAGTGTAATTCAAAACTTCCAGAGGGGTCTTTCACCACCTATAATAAAATAACAAAAACTAATAAATACTAAAAAATTTCGAGTTTTATAGCTCTTATTAGTGAAATCAGTGGGGTGTAGAAACAACCCTCTTAATAAGTTGATATTAGTATTTAAAGTGTTGAGGCTTGAGAACGGATTTCTTAGTAAATTCTGAATTAGACAAAATGGGCAGTGGAAGAATCAGATCATTTGAAACTCTCCTTACTTCAGGAAATGGCCAAAGGAGGGCAATGACAGGCAGTTTAGATCTATGAGGTAGGGTTTTGATAAATTTTACTCAACCATTTGATGGAAAAAGTTCTGTACTTGTTTGGACCCCCTATAACCCTATAAAAAGGGCTGGTCTCCATGGTGTAGGCTGTACCAAGTTAGCTGTGGCCTGAAAAGCCTACTATGGTCTTTCCAGATTTGGCTAATGTTTGTTGAATCAGACCGCTGACTTGTAGGGTTTTGAAAGTATTATGTTTAACTTTATTGTTCTAATTCAATGGGTTCCACCGAGAATTATTAATGGTCTTTTGGCCAATTTCATCCTTACTTTTGTCCATATTATTAACCAATACACTCTTTCTACACAATCGGACTGGTAATTATATGATAGTAGGCAGGTAAGATAAGTCTGTGCGGTAAGGTTTTGATGTATCTTACCCAATCAGTGGACTGGAAAATTTTTCACTGTTGGACCCCTCTAACCCTATAAAAGGTGGCCAGTCTCTGCAGTGTAGGCTGTATAAAATTGGATGTAGCCTGAAGAGTAGCCTCCAATGAACTCCCCAAATTTGGCTGACAATTTAGTATAATATGGCTGCCTGAACTCATTTAGTTTACCCAATTATTATTAGAAGTGTTAATACAGTTTGAGGAATTCCACTGGAAATTGACCAGGGTCCTTTGGCGGATATTTTTATTATTTTCCTCCGAACCACTATTATCAATACATCATACTTATAATAGTCTGACATTACCCCCTTCAAGAATGGTAGGGGTTGAATAAGGTTGCAAGAACAGTCCATGTACTCAGTTAATGGTAAGCCAGAATTGATGGACTTAATGAAATACTCTTCCTCTCACTTATAGGTGTTAACGAAAGGCCCTTCCCTGATAAACCCAAGCTTTTCCTTTCTAGTCATGATACAGTTGCGGTATTAGAGTACCAGGTCTGACACTTGGAAGTAAGTAAGTAGTGGCTGGCACTAATTGGCTGCTTGGCCCTCTTTGATGACATTTTTGCTAATTAGTCATCGCCTCAGGATTTAACTGGATGAAGTGCTGCGCCAACTTCTTTATGGCTTGGTCTGGATCAGTCTTAGCAAATAAAACATCTTTGGCTAGCAAAGAAGGCACCCCAGGTCTTGCCAAAATAATACGCAGAAAGAGGACATCTTGAGGATGCAATGGTAGTTAATATGGTAAGCCATGAGGTCACTAGGTAAGTAAAGATCCAAATGGAGAGGGTCAGTATTGGCCATTTTCCTAAGTATAGAGACCAAGGTTACATTTGCTCTTTCTATGGCACCATTGGTGGATGGTTATAGGGGGCCAAGAAGAGTTGTGTTCCCATGGATGTGGTGAGAAGTTTTACCACTTGGGAAGTAAACTTTTATTTCAATTGTCATATAGGAGGCTTGGGGGCACCCATGCTGGGTAAAGATGTACTGAAGCATTAAGTGACCGTGGCTATAGAAGTCTAAGCTGGGAGAGCAACCGCTTCAACCCATTTGATAAAATGATCAATTCCGACCAAGTTGTATTAATTACTGCTGGTGTTCTGAGGTAGAGGACCTACCACATCCAAAATTATGGTGTGGAAAGGTTGTTGGGGAGTTGTAGGTTGATACCATATAGGGTCTTGAAGCTGAAATGCTTTTTACAGGTCAGACAGGCATCCAAGATTACAGTTGTGGTTTCCAAGGTGCCCTCTCATTAGTATCGCTCTTTTACCAACTTGTAGGTTTTTTAGACTCCCTCATGCCCCATGATAGTGTGAGACTCTAAGATGACAGGTACTTGCTTGGATGGCCAGAGATAAGGCAACCAATTTACTCCTGCTTCTTTATATAATTTCCTGTTTATATCTTCATGTTGATGGAGTGCTGAGCTAGCATCTTTTGTACTGGTTCATCTTCATCAGCCCACGCGTCAGTAGTCATTAGGTCATGCAACCTTACGCTTCGCTATTGTCAAGGTGAAGGGCAGGCAGCCATGTCAACTCATCAGCGTTCATATGGCGTGTCCAGGCATGGTGCTCATTGGCCATATCATAATGCTGGAGCTTAAGAGCCTAGAAAGCCAACCTCCCAGTGGGATTTTCCGTATTCTGCAACCACTTTAATGAGGCTTGGACAGTAATTACTTTAAATGATGTCCCATATAGAAAATATCGATAGTATTTGACAGCAAGTAAGACAGCAAGTCACTCCTTTTCAGTGACGCTGTGGTTGCGCTCACCTTTTGAGATCATCTTTTTGAAGTAAGAAATGGGATGATTGACCCCATTTCGATCCATCTGAGCCATGATATCTCCAACGGCATAATTGGAGGCGCAGTCAACATGAAGGGCTTACCAAACCCAGGGTGGTGAAGCATCAGCCTTTTTTGCAATAATTTCTTCAGGGTCTCAAATGTGGCCTCTTGTTTAGCACTCCAATGGAAAGGGGTGCTCTTCACTAAGAGAAGTACAAGGGGCTCACTAAGCTGGGAGAATTTGGGTTGAATTGATGGTAATACCCCATCATGCCCAAGGATACCTGTATGACACGAAGGGTTTTGGCGCAGACATTTTAGATATCGCTTCCACTTTGTTTTGAATGTCTGAAGCCCATCTTGAGAGATAGCGTACCCAAGGAAATCCAATTTTTTGGAAGAAAGTACATTATGAGGGCTTCATCTTGATGTTAGATTCCCGCAAGCGTTGAAACACTTCCTTTAGATGTGTAAGGTGCTCATTGAAGGCCTTGGAAAATACTGTGTGTCATTGAGATAGACAATTACACAGCTCAGCTTAAATTCCTGAATAATATGATCCATTGCCCGCTGAAAAGTGGCTGGCACATTACACAATCCCTGAAATAGCCAAGTGGGTTGAAACAAACCCTTGCTGCAGATAAGGGCGCACTTCTCCTGATCCTGTGGAGAATGGTCCACCTGCCAATACCCGCTAACTAAGTGCATGGCGGAGAATAATTTAGACCCGGAGAGTTGGTCCAGAGCGTCATCAATGCGGGTTATAGGGTAACTGTCCTTCTTGGTGAGTTAGTTTAGCTTACAGTTTTCCATCACTACCCAATGACCTCCATTTTTCTTATTTATCAGTAGAAGAGGGGATGACCAAAGGCTTTTTGATGGCACCAACCACCCAGCATCCAGCAGCTTTTGGAGCTCCGTCCGCATCTGTAGCTCCTTAACTTTGAACCTATGGTAGGGTTTGGAGCAGATAGGCCGAGAATCACTAACTACAATGATATGAGTCAAACCCTTCATGTGCCATAGTCGGTGTCAGAGGTAGATAAAATGTCACTGTAGGCCTTGATCAGGGTGTGGACTTTCTGTAGCTCAGCTAGACTTAGTCATTGGAGATATGTATGGAAGTTAGGGTACATTAAGGCTGGTCAGCGGGTAAGCCCATATCCGCCATAGATTCAATACAGTGAATTTGCTTTATTTTCTCATTGGGAATCGGCATATCCCTTCCTATCTCATGATGCTTTTTTACAACCATATCCTTCTTGGCGAGATTTCCTAGCAGAATATTGATAGGCCTTTGATTGTTGAGTTCTAACACGCCTAGAAAAGCTCTGGGCTCCAAAGGACTAATACCATCATTGCTGGTTAGGTGCAATAAGAAGTTGTGGGAAATTTGTTGGGTAATCTTAGTTTCAACTACTCCTTCTTCACCCGCTTTAATTACTAGCTCTTCAGAGGCATAGAAAGGGATACCTCGAGGGCGTTCACTGATTGAGGAAGCATTTTTGTATGCCGTCGTGTCATGGTATAATGTAAAGATAAGGCGAAAGAGGGAAACTTAACTGTGCAAGTATAATCTTTTTGTTAAGCTCATCATTTGTCAGAATCAGAGTAACCTTGTAGCTAAGCAAGGAGAGATGGCCCTGCTTCATGTTAATAACGCCTTCATATTTGAGCATAAACTGGGTCCCAATGATTATATCATAGGTAATTTTGGTCAAGACCACTGCTGGAGCCAACAATAGAAGATTCCTTTTGAAATGAATGGGCAGAGAAGAGTATGTCCTAATGGCGTGGGTGTTGTTTGGGTCTGTAGTAAAAATCCTTAATTGGAGTTGAGGTCAGGGGCCAGCTTAATTTTCTTAATGAGCTTGGTTGACACAACGCATATAGGGGACCCAGTGTCAAGGATAGCCCTAACCTGCACTCCATTAATGATTACCTCCTCTTTAGTTAAAGTACTACCCAAGATGGGGGGAAGAGCGAGACCTCCTTTAGATGGAAAGTGGAGGCAAGTCGTTTGGCAGTTTCAGGGTCTTTCTCCTGGATAAACTGAAGGGTATGAACACTCTGAATGGATTTTATTTTTGAAGCGATGAGCTGGTCAGCGTTACTGGCTGTTTCAATAATCTCAAGACCCCTCAACATTTGCCAGAGATAAGTTTAGAGGGGTCTTAGCCCAATCCACTCTCTCCGGGTTTATTTGGTCAGGTACCTCCACTTTCACTTGGGGCTCCTAAACATAATGACCCACATCTTTACCACCCCTTCAGATTCGTCATCAGAGGAGTTATCAATGAACGTCAGTGAGTCCATAGTGTGGGTATGGTTAGGCTTCCCTTATGGCATAATAGGTCCTGAGGTTGCTCCTCCAACTTATTAACTTTGGGGGAGGCTTTGGAATTGTCATGGCTCAATTTTCGACCTTCAAAGTAGGGGGTTTGTGCTGCCTCATGGAGACAGTTTTCAGACTAGAGATGTCTGTATTAGAGGTTGAGGGAGATAGCGTCATGGAATTGGATGCTTTAACTACATTAGCTTTAATTAAATCAGTGCAGTGTGTTTATGTGGAACAGGTATTTTAGCTTTTGTGTCCTGGTCATCTAGCCCATTGTTAGTGGGGGCAAATGACACCCAAGAGAGGGTTTAGGATTAGGAGCAGACTTTGGAACCACTTGGGAAGGCCGCTCTGAAGAAAAAGAAGTGCAAGGAAAAGGGACAACTGCTTTAACCAACTGCATTTTTGAGCTAAAAATGAAGGTGAGCACTGCTTCATCACAGCCATTATTTTTGGGCTATCCTCACATGGTGGAAGAGCATCCCATAGCGGCAGCTCTGCGGAAACAGAGTTCCAGAGGGAAATAGCCATTAAAGTGGCTGGAGGGGTTAAAGTAGATTCTCTCCACTTTGCTTTCTGTATAAGTTCAAGTTCATGAAAATCATCTACTGGTAACTGAGCCTTTTTAAAATACTGTACTGTTTGGAAGGTACGCTTGACTGCAGAGACATGCATTGTTAAATGGGGATGAGATGCCAAGCCAGCCATGATAGCAGAAATTGCATCATCTAGAGTAAGCAGTTTGGTAAGCAACAGAGATTGAGCTTTACAATAGAATTTCTCAACAAATTAGGGGATTGATCCTCCCTCTTGCAGGCTAAGGCACATAAAGGCCTGTTTTTGCCGTTGTAAACTCTGTAGGGAGCCAAATTCGTCAATAAGCGTTTGTTTAACCTCTGATCAGGTGCTAAGGTTGGTCATATGAGGAATAATTATCTCTTGAGCTATGTGACTCAAGCAAGGAAAATATACTTGATTTTTGATGGCCAGTCTCTCCTTCTATCACTGATTCATAAACGAACAGAAGGAGGCAATACTGCCCTCACCACGTGTGAACTTGTCTCTGAGCAAAGGTTTTCAAATAATAGGCGATGGCCCAAAAGAGCCTTGCAAAGAGTGCTGCTCAAGCATTTTGAGGCGATCCAAAGCACTGGCTGTTGCTCTAAAAGAGCTAGCCTTGGTTCTGGTACAGTAGTCATTTTAGATAGGAATTTATATGGTGTAAAGGCTCCCCTGTAGTGAGAACCACTTGTTGGATTCTATGTTTTTCAGATGCTTGCGGGTGCTTTTGCACCTAAAGTCCAACAATTTTATTGAGGGGGTTAAATTGCACCACTGATAATAAAAGTAATAAAATACTAAAATACTAGAAGTTTTGTATAAATCAGTTATTAGTTGTTGCGGTAGATAAGAAAACAAACCCTTTTAATAAGTCAATACTTATTACTTAAAATGTCGAGGCACAAAGTTCAGATTGCTTAGTAAAGCCCATATTAGGAAATATTGAGATTTGACCTATCAGAGCTCAGAAGACTCACTTCACTTTGACAAGACGACCAATGGATGGCAGGTAAGATAAGTCCATGTGATAAGGTTTTGATATATTTTACCCATTAGTGTGCTGGAGAATTTTTGCCTTTTGTTGGACCCCCTCTGACCCTATAAAAAAGGACAGTCACTGCAGTGTAAGCTGTATTAGATTGGAAGTAGCCTGGATAGTAGCCTTCAATGAGATTCCCGAATTTATCTGAAAATTTAATATAACCCAACCACCCAAACTCATTTTGTTTTCCCAATTATTATTTGAAGTGTTACCCTGATCTGAGAGGTTCTACCAGGAATCAACCAGGGTCTTTTAGTCAATATTTTTATTATTTTTCTCTGAACCAGTCTTATCTAATCATTGGACTTGTAATTGCCTGACATTTTTAGTAAGGGCGGTGGCCGTTTCTCTAGTGTTCTTTTTAAAGGTGTTCCTCAATGAGGAGAGCCAAGGAACCAACCTCAGGGAGCTACTCTAAAAACTCCTCACCTAAAGTTACTCAAGCGCCAATCTTCACCCTGATTAAACACAAAAATAAGTTATCTTATCTGCCATGCTTAAAGCTAAATTGAGAGAAAATTTTGTGGCAGAATGAATTGTCTAAAAGGATACCAGTGGAATCAAAACTGGAGATACAGTAACTGCACCCCATTACCAGGCGCATACTTGAGTCAACTATGATTATGGGCCCAATAAAGAATGGCAGGCACAAATACCCTCAGCTAGACCAAGTGGCCCCTCTTCATTGTGAGTGATGTGGGAAAAAATTTGCCAAATATTAGCTTAGTGGTTATTATGGGATTAACGTTCATAGATCAATACTACCCACTCCTCTCCCCAAGAAGATCCTACTCTAAATAATCAGAATGGTAATGTTGGATGGACTATGGTTGCTACTTCAGGTATTAGAATACTCCCAATGGAATGTAAGTCTTTCCTTGGCATGTCAAATTCTGACATTCATCACATCTAATATCTTATAGCATTATACAATATGGAGTTTCAATAGTTTGAAAGCCTTCTTATCATATTATACATATATATTATGTGCACTTATTACTTGTGTAAAGGTAATTGTATATATATACTAAGTATATCTTTTCACTCAATTTTACCTAAACTTATAGTTTAATTCATCCCATCTTATAATTTCTATGCCTTTACTTTAATATTTGACAAGTTATTCCTCATGAAGCCTTTTTTGTTTGTAGTTTAAACTAAAATCTAGATATATATGGATGTAGAAAAATTAATAATAGTCTAGTAAGCTTCTAAAACTATAAAATAATTGATATAATAGGTATTTGTGTTTTGCACTTCTTAAAATACTATAGTATAACTGATTTGTATACAGAGAAGTACCTATAGAAGCATAAAATATATTATTAAATTCAAAATGTATATGAATATTTCATTGAATTGTTTTTAATAATGTAATGCAAAGTGATGTTGTTCATTTTAAGTATTTTGATTTGATTTTAATTTATAAAAGTTTACACTGGCAAAAAAAGCTCCCCTTCAAATTTTATCACATGCTTATTTTTTTAATACTAGATGCTTATCACATGCTTATTTTTGTGTATTTTTATTCATTTTAGACTATGTTAAACTAACCAAAATCTTATAGCTTGCTTTAAAACTTAAAAAACTTTTCTACTTAACTTAATTTCTTGAAAATATTTTAAGAAAATGGACCTAAAATACTTTAATATATTCTGAGTTACTGACAGCAGCTTGATCCACATATATATTCAATTAATAAATTGCGCCAGAGCCCTGATTAAGCAGCCATTAGAACTTTCTAGATTTTCTTAGTTTGCATTAATAATAGATAGCATCTTACAGGAAAGGATCCTATACCTAAAAGTTAATATACAGTAAATGAGTGTCATTTCTGCACATATGCAATAATCTTTTGGTTAGTTATAAAACTATAAATACTTTAGTTGTCTGTGATTTGGCTTAATAGGTATTCTAGTGTTAATGTTATCAAGTGATGAACTGTCATTTCTATAGAACTTTGATGAGTGATATTTTATAAAACAAATGAAGAGGCATGGCAGTTTATACCTGAAGAAAGTACTATAACTATAAGGTATGATAAAAATTTTAAAAACTACAAGTTATTGTAATGCAATCCTAGGTCTAAAAATTCCGATTTTTGCTTCTCTCTCTAGATATGGTATATCTTTTATATTTTATGATGTTTTCTAATTATGATCATCGATGTATTAAATTTTTAAAAGACTTTGATGCTTTAAATTGAAAATAGCTTATAAATTACCTAAGGCAAATTATATGTAATACTTGACTTAAGTGAATAAGTAGCTTTTTAGTATTCATCTAGAATGATAGTTTTAAAATGTAGACTATTTTTATCAAAGATAATGGTATTACTATTTCATTCTAACTTTTATAGTATAAATTTTAGTTTTTCAATTACCATTCATTCTTTATCCAGACTAAAGACTTAACTAATTTTGATAGCACTAGACATTTAAGATTATAAAAATATACTCAACGAATTTTAAGGGAGGATACCCCAGTGGTAGAATATGAATCCCTACCACTGCCTCCCTGAGTTTGATCCTGGTAGATGAACTTTGGGTAGGGGATGATTTTGACTGTGTTGGCGTTGTGCACCAATGCCCCAAACCGAGATAACACTAGCAAAGGCGGTCCATGGAGTTCCTGGCCTATCATACGCTGTGCATTGAGGTTTTCTGGGTTTTATCCTCCTTTCCAATTTTCTTCACTTTCCTTCATCAGTGCGGTATCATCCTCCAGTCAGCCCACCACAATTAAAAATTAAAAAAAATAAAAGAATTAAAAATGTACGCAACACATTCTAAAAATCTGCTGTTTCTTAAGCTGCTCTGAGTTAGGCCATCAAAAGGCAAGTATATGACAGCAATACAGTTTTTGGCTTTCTTTGTGTTGGGAATTGAAATGATGAGAAAGCCAAAATCCCTGCTCCCAAATTGAGCCTCAACAGATCAACCTTCAAACCACCACAAATAATTTTTATCCTGAAGTCACTGAAACTAGATTTGATCAGGAAGCATCACAAATACAAGAAACAATGGAAACATCTTCAGGAATCCTGTAACGCTTCTCAAATCATGAGAGGCGCTGCCCACCCAATGCAGTCACAAGAATGACATAGTACAATGGAGCACCATCCAGGCAATTGATCTGGAAGGCAGTAAAAGATCCTGATCCTACGGGGCCATGAAGGTCCCTAAGGCACCATGTCCCCACATGCCATATAAATATTGATGCTTTTTAACTCAATACAGTAGTATATAGTTTCTAAATCTTTTCGTTTTTTGACCTCTCCACTAATTTTCAACTTTGAGCCCATTTTCAGACTTTGGCTACAGTCAATGGAACTTTACACCTAAGAAGTGGTGCTTTCTACAGGGGGATGAGCTGTCTTAAGTGAAAACGTCTATCATGAATAATGTAGAATACTAGCAGTCACAAAGATCAATCTGCTGATCAGTTGAGAAGCGTTGCTCAATGGATTAGTACCTCAAAGTATGAAGTGCCGCCCACGCAGCCTGAGATTCTATAATTTCATGCCACATTCCAGTTCTCCTTGCCCTCAGTTGATGGAAATCAGTATCAACTTCAATATGAGAAACTTAGTGATATTGTTCAACAGTTAACAAATGGCATCTATTCCATGGGTGCTGCTTCAGCTGCTCCCACGCCTCTTCTGTGCCCTCTACCATGAAGGATCTTTATACCTTGACCCAGTTACCAGTGAGAGAACTGACCCTGGGAACCAAGCGCTACCTTCAGAAATTTATTTACCCAGGTATTCATCACCTCCTCCAGCTAGTCAGGTTGCACCATCATGAAGTCTCCCAACAACTGGGGCTCACCTAAACCTTACACCCCCATGTTATTGCTTTTTACAACGCAGTCTCCTCCATCCACAACAATAGAGAATTCGACATCATAGCCACCAATCAATCAATAAATCCCAAGGCCAAAGTACGATGTTGGATAGTGGGATATCTGGCTACCTTGAAGACCGATGGCGTCAGTATATCCAATTCCTTGAGGCTGCTTGGAACCAGCACCTCCGCTAAGTTGAAGATCTGGTATGAAACCTGCAACAACACTATTGGGAGCTGGCCTCTCGTGACTACACCTCTGGGAGTGAAGGACCTGAGGATCTAGGGTCCCAAAGGTCCCAAAGGATGTGAGGTACCTGAAGGACCTGATAGTCACCATGGGCCTTGAGGACTTCTTGCCCTGCGGCACCTACCCCCAGAGAATCTGCTGACCCTTGGTGAAAGGATGTTTTGGCAGCCCTAGCTAACTTATACAATCAAATCCAGAATGTAGCCCAGGGATGCAAACTCTGAGTAGATGTAGTCCCTCTCAACCCTAGGGTCACATTGAGGCATTGTTAGACAAAATGGATAATTTTATTGCCTTCACCAAGCTTACCAATAGACACATCTCTCAGCTCAAACAAGCTTGTCAAGGGTTTAAGACCTGTTTGACCACCCTTAAGAGCCAGCTTCTCCTTCAAGTCAGTGATATTCAATCCCTTAAAGAGGCAGGTTGCCCATAAGGCTTCCATATCCTCAAACAATCGAAAATGGGACAATATCCAAGGGGGCCTTGAAGTCCTGAGATGACATTTTAACCAAAAGGTCCTGTGACTATGTGGAGACTGAGATCTCCAGGTCAGCACCAATTCCTGGAATTAATGCTCTCTCCACCCCTCTTGTAACTAAATTTTAACTAGCCTACAAATAAAGGTTCACCCCTGGCCAAGAAAGCATCGCATCTTTCATGTATTTCTATGAGAGTTACATGGAAAAATCCACTGACTAGCATAAAATGAAGCATTACACTCCTGCCTTAACAGCACTTCTTGGGAGATCATGACTCCCCACTTGAAAGAATGCAACACCTGGGAACAGGTCCATATGACCTTACTCCAAAAATTTGGCAGCAATCAAACCCTGGCCAATCAAAAACAAGCATTAATGATTATCCTCCTGAACAAAAAAGAGAGCCCCATGGAGTTATCTGCTGTTTCTACGCCCAAATGCAACCCTTGGTTACCACCAAGCATATTACCTTGAATGACGCTGTCACTGCTGTCATCTCTGCGTTAGGATCCAACCCTGAGTGTAACAGATCAGGGGGCACCTGATCTGTTCATTGATTTGGATCAGATGGAAGTTGATCCGAATATGGCCCTGGTTCAATGGGCACCAAATTTGGTAGGTTTGGAGCTGGGCGAAATCGCCATCCCAAATCTGAATCACCTCCTTGAAATGATGATGGGCTTATGCAGGGCGTGGATGGTGATCCAGTGGGATGGCGATTCTTTAATAAAAATGTGGTGGTCAGGGTTCAGAGGAGCCTAACAAAAATGAAGAGCCTGTTTGATAGTTGCAACATATTATTTAAAGGAAGATACTGCAGCTCTATAGTTTTGTTTTCTATGAGAAAATTAAAAATAAAGAACTTTGCTAAGCTCAGAATTTTTTTAAATTTATTTTAGTGAAAAGAAGAAGTCAGATCAGATCCAGGTCATGAGCTCCGCCAGTGAGCTTGGTGTGGCATTGGCGTCGTTCTCAGCCCTATCCTGGTCCCAGACCCTGCTACTAATTTGCAGTATAATGGGAACAGTGGTCTAAGAATATGTGGCGACGATGAGACATGGCGGTTGGGTTTGGGGATGGGCCTCTGTGGGCATGTACCTAGTATGGTCAGTAACTTGGCTCTTACTGCCCAATTCATTCGTTGTGTATTGGCGCGAACCT
Organism: Massospora cicadina; assembly: GCA_022478985.1. NCBI lineage: Eukaryota > Fungi > Entomophthoromycota > Entomophthoromycetes > Entomophthorales > Entomophthoraceae > Massospora > Massospora cicadina. The sequence goes on along the minus strand of JAKSZP010000339.1, from coordinate 75,598 downwards.
GTCCATTACATTAGACACAACTCAATTACTTTCTTGTTAGTTTTGTGGGGCCCCAGTAGGAGGTGGTGGTCCCAGGTGGGGAGGAATGTTACCGCCATGTGTTAACAGTGGTGATGGTGGGCTTCTCGCTTACATTCATAATAGGAGAAGTGATCCAAGTGTGCAGCTTGAGGCCCACAAGAAGGGAGGAATGCCCAGGGGGTCCTGTAACTCCAAAAGGTTGAGCAGCTTTGTTGATGAAGTCCTTGGAAAAAATGCACCAAGTGGTTTCGTGGATTAGTTTTCAAGTGAGGTTGGCTCATGCAACAGGTGGGGAGACCCCTCTCTCTTTGCAGATCGCACAAATCATGGATTCACTACCTCCAGAACTTTCTGGGTGGGTGCAAGAGTTGGTTGAGGAGCAAGGACGCCTTCCAGGATCCATGGATGAGTGTGTGGACTGGATCGACTGGGCAGCTTGTCCAGATGAGGCGCAAGATGAGGCGTGGTCAGCTTTGTTAACTGTGGAGCAGGGTTGAGGTTTGGTGGAGGAATATGGGCGGATTTTCCGGCCATTGGCGAAAGCAGCAAGGGTCTCAGACTCACAATCATTGCAAATGTTCAGACAGGGGCTGCAGGCGGACATGTTGGCTGCCATGGCGGCTGCTAAAGTTCAGGGTTCGTTGGCGGAGGAGATTGCTTTAGCGCTACAGGTGAAAAGCAGTTGGCATTGGCCCAAAACTGGAGAGAGGATTTGTCATCCCCAGGAAGAGTCAAGTCGCCTATCATTGCTAATAGAGTACGAGGAGGCTAGCAGGGTTCTCCACGGAATTTTGGAAATATCCATGGGGGCCCCTGTCAGGGTGGCAGTGAAGAATCAGGAAGAGCAGGTCCAGGACACGGACAGCGCTATAGCCCCTGACCTACTTTACCTGCAAACTTTCAAACTGAAAATGCTTCTAAAATTAAACCTTCTTTTTCACTTTATCCCAGGTTATTTATTCCAGTCGAGCTATACTCACATGGCCATACTGAGAAGGTGCTGGCCCTGGTGGATACAGGGGCTGAGGAGAATTATATCGAGTTTGCCTTAGCAGAACGTTTGCAATTAGAAATGAGAAGGGGTCCAGAGGTAGTGTTCGCAGATGTATTGATAAGAGCCCCTTCGTGGGTTCTGGAGCCCTTAATTGTCATTTGGCAGAATCTTTTTTGGTTGAAAGAGGGTTTCTGTGTGATTTGGAATCTGGCCCACCCCATAGTGCTGGGGATGCAATGGTGGCATCATTTCCTGCCACAGATCGATGTGTTGCAGAAAACAATCACCTTATCACCCCAGATTGAGCCTCGCATGATGTGGAAGATGGAGGTTGGGGACAACGTCCCAAGTGGATGCAGGAGCTTAGGAGGAATGCAGGAGGTAGAGCTTCCACCCAAATACAGTGACTTCGTGGATGTGTTCTGGCCCATTGAAAGTTCACCTTTCTCCCCTACAGGTTCGTTTGCATTTTCATTTCAGTTCAAGAAGGGTTCAGACCTCCCCAAAGGATGTCCAGTCTACCCTCTAAATGAACAGGCCAGGGAAGCTCTGGAGAGTCATGTGGAGTCCATGCTAGACAAGGGTTTGATTGAGCCCTCCAGGTCTCCAGTGGTATCTCCTGTGTTGTTAGTACCAAAGGCGAGTGGTGACTTACATCCATGTGTGGATTTTTGATGTCTAAACGCGGTTATGGAGCTGGATCCATATCTGATGCCACTTTTGGAGGATATTCTTCCGATGGTTAATGGATGCATGGTGTTTACAAAGCTCGACCTGGTGGATGCATTTAATCAAATTCTGGTGAGGCCAGAGCATCAGCAATACACGGCATTCAAGTGCCACCTAGGGGTGTACCAATACTGTGTAATGCCATTTGGGCTGAAGAACGCTCCAGCAGTGTTCTAACGGATGATAGATCATGTCCTTAGGGGGATGATCGGATGTTGCTGTGCCACCTATATGGATGACATCTTAGTGTTTTTGCGGTCCCAGGAGGAACACATTTGTGACGTTCAGGAAGTTTTGGGGTGATAGGCCAAATGGGTTTGAAGTTAAAGCCCTCAAAGTGCGAGTTCAACCAGAGTTCAGTAACGTTTCTTGGCAACGTGGTATTCCAGAATGGATTAGGGGTGTGTCCAGATAAGCTCTGAGCAGTTTGGGCATGGAAGGCTCCCACGGATCAGACAAGGGTGCGAAGTTTCTTGGGTACTTTGAACTTCCTTTGTTGGTTTGTGAAGAATCTTTCCCAAATGGCCTTACCACTTACGCGGTTGACTCAGGACGTTCCATTTGTATGGGGAAAGGAGGAAGAGCGGGCGTTTGAATTATTAAAGGGTAAGTTACTTACCGCGCCAGTGCTGGCCCATCCAGATCCAAGGAAACCTTTTGTGGTTGAGACAGATGCCTCGAATTATGCTGTGGGGCGGTATTGCTTCAGGAGGGTGGGGATGTGTTGGAGCATCCCATGTGCTACTACAGCTGTAAGCTGCTCCTCGCAGAAATGAACTACCTGATATATGATAAAGAACTGTTGGCGGTGATGGTGGCCTTGCATGAATGGCAACATCACCTCCTCTATGCCTGACATCCTTTTGTTATCTGAATGGACCACAAGGCCTTAAAGTACTATCGCTAACCCAGGAAGATGAACCAGCGACAAGCCAGGTAACATGTGGATCTGGTCCGCTATGACTTCCAGGTGGAGTACCAGCCTGGCACTTCAAACGTCCTGGTGGATTGGTTAAGCTGAGATGGAGCTTTTGTGTATAAGAAGGGGGATTGGAGGAGTTCAACACTGCAATAATGCGCTGTCTGGATCAGTTTGCAATGGTTGAAGATGGAGGGTGTGAGTTGGGGGAGGAGGTTCGCCGGAAGCAAAAGAGCATGGAGTTTGCACAAAGGCTGAAGGCTGAAATGACGGAAGGTCAGCTGCACTGATACCACGCGGATTTCATGAAGAAGGTTGGGGTGCTTTACCACAAGTTGTGGGTATGGGTGCCCAACCCATCATTATGGTGGGAGGTAATCTGGGCTTCCCATGACCATCCGCTGGTGGGTCATCTGGGGGTGGGGAATACAATGGAGTTGGTGCAGCGGGAGTATTTGTGGCTGGGCCTTCATAAGGATGTCCAGAAGTACGTGCGGGAGTGTCTGGTATGTGCAAAGTCAAAGCCATCAAGGAAACCACCCTCGGGAAAGTTGAATCTGTTGCTAATACCGCAGACCCCTTGGAGTTCAATCAGCGTCAATTTCATAGTAGGACTTCTGAAGGTGCAGGGTAAGGATGCGATTATGATGGTCGTAGACAGACTTACCAAATACGCTGAATTCTTCCCATGCACTGGGAGTTTTTTGGCGAAGGATGCAGCAAAAGTTTTCATTGATGAGGTGTTTTCTCGACATGGCCTACCTGAGGAAATAATTTCAGATTGCGGCCCACGATTCATTTCAAAATTCTAGTTGAGTCTATTGGGAAGTTTGGATATCAGACCGTGTTGGTCCTTGGTGTACCATCCGCAATCTGATGGTCAAACAGAGAGGGTGAACCAGATATTTGAGCATTATCTGCAGTGTTATGTGTCTGATCATTAGAATGACTGGTTATCATGGGTCAGGATGGCCCAGTTTGCATACACTAACCATTCACAATACTCATCTGGAATGTTGCCACTCTTTGCGAACCATGGACTCAATCCAAAGTTGAATGGGGGATCTACAAAAGGCGTATGTCAGGGGGCAGATGAAATGATTCATACCATGTCGGAAATTAGGAAAATGCTACAGGGGAACTTGGAGCAGGTGGTAGCTTAGCAGAAATGGCAGGCTGATTGGCAAAGGGCGCCAGATCCATCATCTAAACGTGGGGACTGGGTTTTGGTATCAGCCAAGAACTATGCTGTCCTGTAAAGAGTCGTAAGCTGGGTCCAAAGTTTCTGGGCCCATACTGGATTGTCAGAGCGATTAATCAGGTTGCGTTCAAGTTGAGTTTGCCAGCGGGTTCCAGAGCCCACCCAGTAATCCACTCCTCCCAGCTGCAGGCTTTTGGGGGTGAGGGGCCCAAGCATCCCAGTCCATTGAATCCTCAAAAAGGGGAGATCCCAGAATTTTAAGTAGAACGGATACTGGATGTCAAGTGGGTGAGAGGCCAACAGCAGTTGTTGGTGAAGTGGAAGGGCTATCTGGTGGAATAGTTAACATGGCAGATGATGGAGGACTGTGCGCGGTGCCCAGAGAAGGTCAGGGAGTTCTGGTCTTCACAGGGGGGTGATGTAACAGATCAGGGGGCACCTGATCCGTTCATTGATTTGGATTTGGTGTAAGTTGATCCGAATATAGCCCTGGTTCAATGGGCACCAAATTTGGTAGGTTTGGAGCTGGGCGAAATCGCCATCCCAATTCCAAATCACCTCCTTGAAATAATGACAGGCTTACGTGGGGCATGGATGGTGATCTGGTGGGATGGTGATTATTTGCTAATAATGTGGTGGTCAGGGCTCATAGGAGCCTAACAAAAATGAAGAGCCTGTTTGATAGTTGCAACATATTATTTAAAGGAAGATGCTGCAGCTCTATAGTTTTGTTTCTATGAGAAAATTAAAAATAAAGAACTTTGCTAAGCTCAGAATTTTATTAAATTTATTTTAGTGAAAAGAAGTCAGATCAGATCCAGGTCATGAGCTCCACCATTGAGCTCGGTGTGGCGTTGGCATTGTTCTCAGCCCTATCCTGGTCCCAGACCCTGCTACTAATGTGCAGTATAATGGGAACAGTGGTCTGAGAATACATGGCAATGATGAGACACGGTGGTTGGGTTTGGGGAAGGGCCTCTGCGGGCCTGTACCTAGTATGGTCAGTAACTTGGCTCTTACTGCCCAATTTGTTCATTGCGTATTGGCGCGAACCCATCCATTGCACTGAGGTTCAAATGCATATGGTTGGCCAAAAGAATGGTTTCACCTGCATTTAAGAAACCAAGGGAGCAATTAAAAAGATCCCTATGTCGGCCCTGCACCCCAAGGCTACCCCTTTGGGTTCCTTTAACCATCCTTGGATCCATGTGATAAAAAACAAAAAATATTAACCCTAATGCACTTACTGCAATAGTTTCAGACACAGCACTAAGACATGCTGGAAACGACTTGCTGATGAGGCAGGAAAAGGGCCGTCAGCATTAAGGACGAGGCACTCCAAACTGACATTGCTACCATTCCTCAATAATCATCCATAACCTTGAACAAACCTGGAGCTATTGCACCTGAAGAAGAATTATGAAACACGTTGTCATAAAGAAATTGATGCTGCTTAATCTCCTTCCAATGACTCTCCCATGTTTCTCACACTACCTCCTCAGTTTGGAAGTCTGCTTATCCACATTGTAGTTTATGTTCTTAAGATTCTAGTTCTTACCATAGTTGACAGTGGTTCCTCCATAAAAGTTATATTGTCTAAGTTGATAAAGCATATCAAGCTCCAATTCAGACTTGCCACAATATACGGATTACGCTTGGCTGGACCACAATTTACTCAATCTATAGGGGCATATTATTCCCTAACTATCCGATTTTGGAAGCTCTCTGTAAATGCCCTCACCATTGCACTAGATAACCAAAGCTATGACCTTCTTCTTGGAACTCAGTTTCTTTGAGACTACTAAGCAGTAGTACATTATAATGACGATTTTTTCTCTACTGGGGCATTGAGTCCACCTAATCTTTTTAAACCTCTCATGACTCTAAGATGGATGTCAAGGCCCAAGCTTGCCTTCTAGAGAGTGAGGGCTAAATTTATCAACTCAAATATCACACAAGCGATTTTTAGAAACAACTGCCCCACATGCTGCTGATAGACAAGAAGGCATGATGATCTACTTACCTAAGGTGACCACTATACCTCCAAATTCGCAAGTCATTTCCAACACCTAGTCCATGTTAACATCCCCTCCGGATACCTGCTGGAAATCTGAGGCCTAGATAACCCATCTGCCAAGGAGGTGCTAACCTTTCTGGGAATTCTAGATTCAGCTTATGCCAGATCTATATATCAATGTTGTTGGTTACCCTTACTGAAAACCCCAAGGTAGTAGGCCCAAAAAGTTTGCCGCCTATATCCGCCTTCTACCAGTAGAGGCTGTTGATAATGTCCATACTTTTGAGAGCCTAAGAAAATTTGGTTGGAGATGACCCTGTCAGTAGCCCTGGTCAACACCAGTATTGTAAAGAATCTTACTGAAGACCAACAATGCAAAGTTCAAGAATCTTTGGAGGAGTAATCAGACCTATTTTCAGCCTCTTTTATGACTTTGGAAGAATAAACGGGGTTCTAAATTATGTGGAGACTGGGTATTCTCCCCCTTCTGGTCCCAACCTTACCAAAAGAGCAATGTTGAAGAAGCCCAGGTGGCGGTGAATCTTAGACAACTACTCAATGCCAGAATCTTAGTGTCTTCACGCAGCCCTTGGGCTTCTCCTTTCCTTATGGTTAAGAAGAAGGACGGCAGCCATTGGGTGGCGATGGACTATCAATGGCTCAAATACATCACTAAGAAGGACAGTGTCAGGGTAAATCCTGACATTAATGGAATTCCTAAGATTATAGATATTGTCAGTCAGATCAATATGATATGTGATGAAGTTAGATCAAATAATTGCATATCAAATTAATGATTGTAGTGAAAATATTCAATTAATCATTTAAATTACTTTATTTGCAATAGTATTCAGTCAATTAATCACACCAAAGCGAATTTATGATGAGACTGAGATGATTCCCACAGCCTTTCAAAATCACATGCAAGTTGCAATCCCATAAGCTCCAGAGAAGAATAGTGCACTGTTTAAAATCAATTAAGCTTAGGTAAGTCCAGGAATTTGGATGGTATATAAAACCAAGGCATTCATTTGGTTAATCTTTGCAGTCAATAAAATTATTCCTATAATGCAAACACTATTAAGTTTATTTACCAAAGTGTTATCATTACCAATCTACCACCCCAGCTTACAAGAAACTCCCTTCCAACTTTATCCTTTTAAAGCCATGGCTTTAAGCAGCTCCCATACCAGCTTACCCACCATTCCTTATACCTGGACACCTCTAGTGTCCTTGTCATACTGGGCTAAACCCCTTGGTTATGCTAACTCATGGTTAACTATCCCCAACCAGGTCAGTAGTACAACAGTCCCTGACAGACAGTTATCCTTTGCCCAAAATTGATTACTCTCTACAACTTCTCACCAGATTGAAGTACTTTTTTGCAATGGACCTTGCCAGTGGATATTGGCAAGTGTAGCTCTCCCCCAAACCCCAAGCCAAGTGCACGCTCATAATCAATGAAGGAAAGTTGAGCCCACAAGGATGCCCAAGGGTCTCTGTAATGCACCATCAACTTTTCAATGCGATATGGATGAGATTCTTGGGGGACTTGAAGCTATCATTTGTCCTCATCTACCTCAACAACATCACTGTCTTCTCATGAACTTTTAGTGGACATGTAGAGCATCTTCAGGAAGTTTTCAATCGGCTCCAGAAGGCTTCAATATATCTCAAACCTTATAAGTGCTCCTTCTATCAATCAAAAACGGATTTTCTGGGACACAAGGTCTCAAAGGATGGCATCCAGCACATAATGGACAAAGTTAATGCCATAGAAAAGATGTCGCACCCCAAGAGCTTAAGAGATATTCAGGTATTCCTTGGCATGGTGGGTTAAAGTTGTCAGTTTATCCCTCAGTTTGATGACCTAGACAAGCCTCAATTTTACCTCCTGAAGAAGGCGTGCCTTTTGAGTAGCAGCCAGATCAAGGACAGTCCTTTAAGCATTGAGGACCACTCTTTGCACTAAACCCATTTTAGTCCACCAACGTTTTGCTTAACCATTCTTACTATTCACAGAGGTGAGCGATGTTGCCATCAGGGCCATCCTAGCCCAGCATAACGAAAATCAAGTCAACCACCCAGTGTCCTATTTTAGCAGGACTCTGAGTAAGACTGAACTAAACTATAGCATTACTGAGTGGGAATGCCTGGCTGTCTTTCTAGTAGTCAAACATTTTCAGCCCTATCTCTATGGCACCCACTTTACCTTCATCACTGATCATTCCTCGCTCCAGTGGCTCCAGCAGATGAAGTACCCAGATGGCCATTTAGCCAGATGGGCCTAAGGCTACATAGTTATAATTTCACCACTGTTCACCATGCAGGCGCAATCCACCAGAATTCTGATGGCCTATCTAAGATGATGGTGCTGGCTGCTTTGACCCCCAAGTAAGACCAACTGTACAATATGATTGGTTGAACTGAACACTGGGGGGTAGAAACTCCTGAGGTCTAAGATGAGCTCCAAAAGATGACCTGAGACACTCAGATTAATGATGGGCTGTTATATAAGAGTGTCAATAATAAATGACTCCCTTATGTCCACCCTTCTTCCCAAACTTAAATTATCCTAGAGGGCTATACTACTGTAGGGCATGGGGCAGTTAAGAAGACTCTCAAATGGTTGAAATCATGATGCTACTGGGACCAAATGGTGGAGACTATACATGATGTTCTGGAGGCCTGTATGACTTGTTAATCCCAAAACTGGGCCATTCCTCAATATCAACACTCATTTATTGAATTGATGGGATCCTTCAATGTTGTTATCATCTATATGATAGGGCCTCTTCCCACTTGATTGCATGGCCTTAAATATAACCTCCTAGCCATGGACCTTCTAACCAAATAGATAAAAGAAATTCTTCAGTCCCCACTACTACTGCAAAAGCCATGGCTCTACTCCTTATATGATCCTTTTTCACCAAGCATGGATGCCTACAAACTTTAATTTCAGGCAATAGTTAAATTTTCACCTTGCAGGTAGTCCAAGAACTTTGCTTTTTGGCACTACCAAAGTTTCACCACCCCCATAACCCATCCACTAATAGGGTGTTGGAATAAGCTAACAGAACTCTTATCTTATTTATGGAAGATGGCCAACTCTGACCCTGCTCACTGGAATCATACTTACCCAGCACCTTGATTGCCTATAGAATAAGATACAATCAAGTCAATAAAATATCCTCCTTTGGAGCTCTATATGGACATGCTCTCTGGCTCCTGAGTAGCATTCAGCCTGTTATAATTTTGGCAATATATTTGCTATCTTCTTGAAGAGTTGCGCAGGGTTCAGCCCACTGAGAAAAAGATAGATGTTTTTAGATTTCTGGTCCTCAAAACAAGATTTATAGTATATAATAATATATGAAGCAATTGCTTCAGTGACACCACTTTATTTGACTTTAATAATGTTAGCAGATGCTTCTTGCTCTGCTCCCTACTGCCTACCATTAAACAAATCTCTCATTTCAATCTTCTCATCTTGATTATGTATCAGCACCTTTGGTCAATATTAACCCTTCTGTTTAGACTATTCAGTTCTACCATATTTTTATTGGCTCTGTCAGTCTACTATTCATAAATTCACTATTGCCTTAGTTTGAGGCAATCTACTAAATATTTGTTATACATTAATATTTCCTTATCACCTTATTTGGAGGCAATAAAAAAATATATGTCTGAAGCTTGGTATCACCCTATTGCCTTATTTCAAGGCAATCCTAACAATATTATTATATTAATCAGTTCCAGCCAATCTCACCCAATCTGTCACAGCTATTTTGAGCTTATTGTTCAGTCATATCAGAATCTCAACACAGCCTTTTCTCAAATCCTCTGCTCATGAGAACTCCAATCTAATCATAAGGGCCTTAGCTGATGAAATTGTTTGGCTTCAGGCCCTAGCCATGCAAGGTATCATCACCATCACCAGAAGAGAAATAACTTGATTTAATATCAGCTGACCCTCCCTACTTGTTTTTCAATTAGGTGACCTCATTTTCTTTTAACATCAACCTAGAGGTTGACAGAATAAGCTTGATATTCTTTGGTATGGATGTTATAAGGACATTCATAAGGCAAGCTCTGAGTACTCCACTGCTGATGTAAATAAGGGACAGTGATGAATCAAGTTCATGGCTGGTTCCTCTGGCCCATATTTGCCTCTGACAGAATCTTGAGGGGGGTATTATCAGGATTTGAGATGATGAGCAAGCTAAAATCCTTTCTCCAAAATTGAGCCTAGACAGATTGAATCTCAAACCAGCACAAATAGAACCTTATCCTGAAGGCACCAAATTTATATTCTGATCGGGTGTAGCATACATATAAGAATTAATGGAATCATCTTTCAGGAATCCTGTCCCCAAATCCTGAATCACAAGAGGTACCTCCCCCACTGCTGCAGTCACAAGGATGAATAGTACATTGGGAGCACCATCCAGGCAATTGATCTATTAGGCAGTAAAAGATCCTGATCTTACTGGGCCACAAAGGTCTCTGAGACACTATATCCTCACACCCTTTAAATATCAACGCTTATTAAACCAATAAAATAGTCTATATTCTCTCCATCTTAAAATTTTTTGACCTCTCCACTAATTTCAACTTTGAGCCCATTTTCAGACTTTGGAAACAGTTAAGAGAACTGTTATACTGAGACTTTGCTTTATATGCTTATCTCTGATTCTATTATATTAAAACAAAATATTATGTTTAATTGGAATGGTATATTTGTCCCAAGGTTGCCTCACTTTGGTTACTTTTAAAATATTACATTTACCAGAATTCTGAACGTTATAATATGGATACAACTTAATTTTAATTTTATCATATAAATTGCTAAGATTACACCATCTAGGTTGCAAAATTAAATTAATAATACAATTAAATTTTTAAGCCTCTAACTAATAAATTTTAATTACTACCATAGTATAATTTGCATATTAATTACAGATTCCAAAAAATAACTTCGTACATGGCTGATGAAGCTGTGCGGCAGGGCCTAAAAATCTTGTAGTCTTTAAAGTTAAACATTATTTTGTTAATCATGCTAATTAATAGTCTTAAAAAATATGAATAGCTTGTGGTCTTAATACTTTGGCTGCTTAAGATATGATAGTCGTTTAAATTAAGCGCAATATATGTACTTTGTTAATTAGCATGAGTAGATTAAGTAGGAACATTCTAGAAAGCAATTATGCTGGCATATTTTTAATCTTTTCTAATAACGAGCAGCTAAGAAAATAAAACGCTATTCTTCATCCTCATCTTAAGACCCAGATTTGTCATCGTAATCTTCCATAGGAGCATCAAAAGCAAGGGCCTTGCCAGTAAAACCAATCTATGGCGTGGGGGATAATTTTAAGCTTAAATTCTTCACCTAGTTCATAGTCAGCCTCCACCGTATTTTGGTAAGCTCTCTCCTCCTTTTCAGAGAGGTCATCAGGACCACCGGGTAGAGTGATTGGGGTGAAGAATGCAAAGAAAGAATCCTGAGGGATCACTTTAGTTACAATCCGCGTTTCGTGAGTCACTGAATAACATGAGTCTAAATTTAAAAGCGTATACCTTTATGGACTTGTTTCTTTTGTTGAATTTCTTTGGTTAGATCTTTGCCCTCATACCAGTCAATTTCAGTCCTGTGGAGTTAAATAAGTTATTAATAATATTACCCTTCTGCCCTATCAAGTAAAAACTCGCCAAAGTCGGGGGATTGAGTGTAGTAGTATTTCTTGGTAATTGTTGTATTCGAGAAAAATTCGTTTTGAGCAAAAGTAAAATCAAGAGCATAGCCCTATGGACCGTTAAAGACAAATCCAAATAAAAGGGGTACCGGTCCATCTTCCAAAAATCTATAGGTAATGTCAACTAAATATCGGAGCGCCTTCTCATCTTCCTCGTTGATGAGTTCACATACTCCTGGATGGTTTTTAAGAATGGTTAACCAAAATTCGGGTATTCCTAACAAACGTAAGCATACAACTATTTATTTTGCTAACCATTCATGATGTGTCTAACGTAATTGAATTCTCTTCTGCAACTTCCTAATGCAAATAAGATAAGTAATATGTTAGAGCTACTTCTTCATCATCAGTTTCTTCTTCCTCCCGAAGCAAACTACCAATCTCAATATCTTCTGCTGAAGGCTCACTTATCCCATTAATAATTTTAGACCGCTAAATATTTGCCATGAGTAGAATAATTATTTCTCGCTAATACTTCTTCAAACAAAGGCCTGTAATGTTCTAGATATTTCTTTTCGAGTTCAAAAACTGCTTGATTAAACTTCGATTCAAGCTCAGTATGCCTCAACTAAAAATTTAGCAATTTTCTCGTTAGCCAAAAAATAAGTATAAAAAGCAATATAATACACAGCCCATGAAGCTTGTATCCAACTCGTTTTCAGATTTTCAACATACACACAAGAACAGATAAATACTTTTAAAAATGAAGTATAACAAAGTATTCTGGCTAAATTTATACAAATTCGAAGTATTTGTCAAACAGCGAACTATTTACCTGAATGCCCTTAAGCCCATTGATCCTCAATTGAACTTCTTTAGGAAGAGAGTTGATGTACATGGACTTTCTGCCAACTAGGGAGTTCAATTGACCCTAAAGAAGATATGAGAAAGGTGTATATAAAGATAAAGTACCTGAAGTAAATTAACTAAATCTTTGGATGGAAGATTTTATTTTTCAAGAATGCTTTCTTCAGTTCCTAATTTAAGATAAGATGCTGCAAATGAGAGAGCACTTAAATACCAGAGTAATCAAAAATGTTTACGAGATAGTTCTAGATGCAGAAAATACTAATACAGGTTTAGGTGATTTTAGTAGGATTGGAGAAGAAAATTTCTCAACTCCTTTCTTTGATATTCAAATCTAATAGAAAAAAATATGAAACTCTAAAACGGGTGTTACGGTGCTATGACTAAATATTAAGCTGTCTGAGAGCCTTAGCTGAAAACAAAATCTTTTAGTCTAAATTCTACTCAAATGTATAGTAAGGTTTCAACCTAAAATGGTCTAGAATTATTTTACCATTAAAAGTTTTGCTGTGATCCACCATACTAAAATAATCACGCCAAATTATCGTTGTGTCCTTATTGCAGAATTTATATATTAAACAAATCAGGTGCAAGCTTTAACTAATCACTAACCCCAATATTTTAATCAACAATCGATTATCAAAGTATTGAATTCCCTAACTAATTAAACCTATTACATTAGATATTGTTAAATTTTATCTGAGGTGGGCGGACCTGGGGACGATACCGCAATGAAGGGGATCCAAATTAATGGGAGAGGAGGATAAAACCCGGAAAACCTCCACACGTGGCGTATGATAGGCCAGGAACTCCATGGGCTGTCTTGCTATTCGGTATCTTGTTCGGGGCGTTGGTGCGCAATGCCAACAGTCAAAATCGTCCCCTACCCAAAGTCCATTACCGGGATCGAACTCAGGTGGCATTGGTAGTGAGTCCATACCCACCATTGGGGTACCCCTTACATTAAATATTATTTATTCGAGACTTTTTCTTTTCACGCTAGATATTTGTTATATTTGTGCTTCAATATCAAAACTGTATAGTATTAATTGCATTTTATCCTATGTTATTTAATACACTAGCCGATTTACCCGTGCTTTGCTACGGTGTCTATAAAACTCAGATTTTCATTTATTAATTTAGATTTTATATTATAGATAAACAAAATCACTCAGCAAAAATTTAATTGCTCAATCGAATCAACCAAAAACCACCAACCACTCAGGTAAACCTAACTGAACTTATCAAAACAACCAATAACTAATCACCCCTCAAAACTAAACTATGTCCTATCGATTCGACCAAAAGCCATTAACCACTCGGTCAAACAAAATAAACCTATCGACTCAATCAAATAACACCAAACTGCTACCCAAAACATCTCTTTATACTTAAAATCATTGAGTATGCGACATAGCTTCTAAACTACTAAATCAACTTCGACTTAACCTGCCAAAAGTATTTTATTAATTAGGTGAACCAAATTAGGCAGGTTTTTAAAATTTATAAACCTAACATCCAGATACCCATGCTTCGCTACAGTATTTAAAGTTTATCAGATGATAAGCTCACATTGTAGCCTATAAGCTGTGCCAGCACTACTCTCGAGCCACTCAGACTAACAGCTCCACTGTTGCTCTCATGGCTGGTGAGTTGATTATCCTAACTACTTAATCTACTTAAACTCTAATACTGATTTTTGTTGAGTTTCAGGTGAGCAATTTGGTGAATTATTAGATCATATTTGCCAATTCTCACCCACTCACCCAAATAGATTGACCCTATCAGACTCGAAGGTTTCAGATGTCAGTCAGTCAGTCAATAGGTATGAGTACGTCAGTGAAATTTTTCTATTAAGTAGATATTTAAGACTAGCATCCAGATACATATGCTTAATTACAGTGTTTATAAATACCAGATGATTCTAAATTATTTTAGTTTTATATTGCTAGATAGCCATCAATAAGTTCAGAAACCATTAAACCTATCAAATATTTCAATCTCCAACCACTTAGCCAAAATCAATTTAGCTGCCATATTACTAAACAAGCACTTACCTGAGACTATTGAGCCCATCAAATCAACTAAAAAATGAACTACCACTGTTGAACAGGTTAATAATTCCATAATATTCTTTAAAATAGTAATTACCTATTTAATATTTATTCATTTTTTATCTTGAGTTCAGTTGATTCTCCTAAAATACTAGGCACTGAAATATCCCTAAAAGCAGGAATAAATACCTTTGGTTCTTATCACTATAAAGTATCAGATTATAAAGTTTAACTTCTGTTGTATTTATCATCTTTAAGTTTTAAGAGATCTCCTTCCCTGGGCATTTTAAGTCATAAACACCCATGATGACCAATAATAACTGCCAAATCAATGACCCTGAAAAACCTGATAGTTATGCTATGCCACCAGCCACCTGTTGGGGAATATAGCAGAATTCCCTAGTTCCCTATCAAATTAGTGATCCTTTCAGGGAACCTGCAAATACCTTCCAGAGCCAGGCTGCAACCCTGATATTAATGAGACTTTACATAAGGCAAACCCTAGAGAAATTTAAAATAATCTAATAGATAAATAATTAGAAGCCTATAACTCCTGGGTCAATGACTATGATGTGAGTGACCTTTGACTCTGCAAGGTGCCCAGCCTTCTAACAGGTGTGGCAAGGAGGTGGCACAGTGCCAACCTCCCATTTGATACCTGGGGTGAATGGCAGGAGTGCACCCATGCCAAGTTTTGGGTATCAACCAATCAACTATGAGAGAAATTCTGGTGCATGTGCTTGAAGGATTATGATAACATCAACCATTTTCTATACAAATTTGAAGATCTACTTGGACAATGGCACCAGTTTGGAACCCTATGCCATGATGACATGGACCAACAATTATTGAAATGGTTTATTGATGCCTTAGAACCATACCTAAATACTGCCTTTGTTGATCAAACTTCATGTGCTAACCATGCCATTGAAGTCTACCACCAATATGCTTGCCTAGCCAGCTATCAGTCTAAAAAACCAACCACCAGATGGTTGGAGCTAGAGGAGAAGAACATGAGGGTGAGGCTACCACAAAGTTCCAGCATATCAGCCCTCCCTCTGAGTTTGCTACACAGATGTATGCCCTCTTAGAGCAAGTACAACAAATCACTATACTAGTACAAAGACAGTCACCACAAAAGATTTTTGCTGCTACAATTGTAATGAGCCTTGGCATCATTTCAGTTAGTGCTGAAACCTCTGCTGGTGGTATAAATTGGTTCATTTAGATGGAAAGTGTCCTGCCAGAGTGAGTCAAAGAAATCATGATGTACCTCCAGCTCCTGAGAAGGCAAATTTTTCCCAGTCTGTACCTATCAGTACCCTATTGCCACCAATGCCTTATAGCAGAGCGCCAGTGGTACCCTATCCACCATATCCCTATCCCTATAAAACTCTACCACCAAATGACTACTATGAGATGGGGACAATGCCTTACCAGCACCCCTATGTTGGGCCACCACCAGGACAGTCTTGCCCCCCCTCTGACAGATTGGATACTCATCAGCAAATCCTGAAACAGAACAAGCCTAACAACTCCTGTTGGCAGAAGTATATGTTGCTGAAAAATGGAAATAATAATTTTTTAGCCACAATAAATAAGACCCGACCAAAAGAATGAGAATTGATGACCCTTTGAACCCAGAGCAGAAAGAACCCAATGAACCACATGGAGTATCTATGAAAGAATATGATGATCCCAAGAAAAAGTAAGATGATACCTCTCTCAAATTACCTGAATTTGTTAAGCAGTTTATGGGAACCCTAAGTCCCCAACACTATCCAAGTGATACAGTAGTTGTCCCTACAGAAACCTATCCATTACTAAATAAAACACCTGCCACAAAATTTTGAGTACCACAACAACCTATAGTACCAGTTCCTAACAAGTTTTACTAACCTAAAAGAGTCTCAGCTATAAAAATTTAAGAAGAAAAAATTATCCTAGTACCCCTTGAGAACTTGTGCAAGTCCAGCCCTGCACTGTGGCAAAACTTTCATCAAGCCATTGGTCTAACTTAGCTTTGAAAAGGAGGCCCATGTAATGGATGAGTTTGTCTCATTCGTTACATTCTGACTTGGATTTGGAAAATCCAAATCTAAGTCAGAGCGATTTTAAAATGTTTTTCAATTCATTTTAAAAATAAAAATGATTTTTGGTTCAGTCATTTTGGGCGTTGGGTTGTGCCTCTCCCAAGTTGTAGATTAGGCTTATGTGAGCCTAATCAATAGCTTGGGTGAGGCCCCCAAAGCGCTGCCTTTATAAGGCGCGCCTGGCCATTCTAGAGTTCACTTCAGAATTTTCATTCTAGCATGTACATTTCCTGGAGAGCATAATCAGTTGCTCCCCAGATGAGCTCTGGTCAGCAGGTCATTTTATCATCCAGAATAAAATAAAGGTTGTTTTGGGGTTTGCATACCTCACTTAACTGTTGGTCTTTTCCCTCGTCAAGGAGTTTTTCATGTAGGTTGGTTTTGGATAAATCCACCCAAAGAGGATTTGACATAACCAACCAACAGTAGGTAAAAGTTTGGCTGCTTGTCGGTGCCCCAAACCTCTCTCTACTCAGTTAGGCTGCTTCAGTTGACTGTTGGTGCACCAAAGTATTGTTTAATTATATGGTGGTTGGAACTGGGATTTTTCCATCCATTACATTATTCGAAAGTCGTTGTGTGCTGCACGCTGCCAATCCCCAGTTTGGTCCAACCTCAGTGGTCACTTGGTCCCAGTTGTCAAGGAACCAGCACCAGTGGGAGCTGGTGACTGATGGCCAACCCTGGATCTGAAGTGACCATTGGTTTAATTTCCCAGTGGGCCCTCCTGCCCACCAGGGATTAAGTGGTACCAAGGGGACCTGCCCCAGCAGGGCTCCCTCACCCGCAGATGGTCCACCCAGAAAGGGGTTGGATGTCCAGCTGCGCTGCACCGCGCACCCCTTTCACATTTTCTTGGTGAAAGTGCCTTCCCATCAGGATGGGAAGACCATCGCCAATGGGAGCTTGGGAGGGGGGCACAACACAGCCAAGTGCTGGGCGTGCGGTCTCAGGCCAGGGCCGTTCAGCTGCGCTGAACCGCACATCCATCTCACATTTTCTTGGCAAAAGTGTCTTCCTAGTCAGGATGGGAAGACCATCTCCAATGGGAGCCTTGGAGGGGGCATGACACAGCCACATGCTGGGCGTGCATCCTCATGCCAAATGGACTGATTCTGGCATCCCAGTCCTGATTTGCTCTCGCCATTTGTCATTTTCTCAAGGGGCCTGTAGTTTATCTGGGCTAATTTTCCTGGGGCTCAAGGTAACTAGCCCCAGGAAGCCCTTGTCATGGCGGCCTTCCGCTGTGGCCCCCCCTTTGTGGAGGTGTCCTCCTTTAGCAGGGGGTGATGTAACGGACAAGTTTGTCTCATTTGTTAAATTCTGACTCAGATTCAGATTTTCTGAATCTGAGTCAGAGCAATTTTAAAGTGTTTTTTTGATATGTTTTAAAAATAAAAACGATTTTTGGTTTGGTCGTTTTAGGAGTTGGGTTGTGCCTCAACTAAGTTGTAGATTAGGCCTGTGCAAGCCTAATCAATAGCTCAGGTGAGGCCCCCAAAGCACTGCCTTTATAAGGCGTGCCTGGCCATTCCAAAGTTCACTTCAAAAATTTCACCCTAACATGTCCCTTTCCTGGGGAGCGTTGTCAATTGCTCCCCAGATGAGCTCTGGTCAGCGGGCCATTTTATCATCCAGAATAAAATAAAGCTTGTTTTGGGGTTCACATACCTCACTTACCTGTTGATCTTTTCCCTCATTGAGGAGTTTTTTGTGTAGGTTGGTTTTGGACCAATTCCCCCAGAGGAATTGACATAACCAACCAATAGTAGGTGAATGTTTGGCTGCTTGTCGGTGCCCCAAACCTCTCCCTACTCAGTTAGGCTGCTTTGGTTGACTGTCGGTGCACCAAAGTATTGTTTGACTATATGGCGGTCAGAACTGGGGAATTTCCTTCCATTACAGCCTAAAACAGTAATCTCTACTCACTAATACAAGAGCACCCCACATCATGAGTTCCCTCTTCAGATATTAGTGCCCATCCTCCTCAATAAAGGCTATTTAGCAAAAATAGTGATAAAGAAAGTTCTTCTGGACATTGAAAATAAGGACATTCTTCAGAGTGACAGTTTTTCTGATGGCTGAGGGAACTTAACAAGCTTGTTATGGTCAAGTTACTGACCTTCCTGTGGAATGCAGGAAAAATCCGCTATATTGACATAGAAGTTTTTGATCACAATCACTTCAGTTGTTGAATTCCCAACAGGCCTAAGAAAGGTTGGAATACATGCCAATTTTGAATCATACTAATGGTTTATGCAGACAGAAAAAGGAATGAAGCCCCTGATTGTTACATATTTCAACCCAGAGTGGCTATCTGATCCCCATGCACAACAGTTTACCTACTGGTGTGATGAGTTAAGAAAAAATTAATGCCTTAAACCACTTGAAGGATCAGAAAAAGGCAACTTTATCACAATTACTCAAAAAAATTGAGATGATTTTCTGCAACGTTGTTGATGAAATTCCCCTCTCAACCTTGGGTTCACACCAGATTGATGTTAGTTATTCTAAGACCATTTCCAGATGACCCTATTGCCTGCTGCAAGCTTGAGATAAATTTGTTGAAGAAGAGATCAATAAAGGGCTAGCAAGTGGCCTCATTCCCCACTCTCAATCATTGTGGGCGTTCCCTGTTACTGTTGTCCCCAAAATGAATGAAAAATTTTGCTTGTGTGGTAACTACATTCCTCTAAATCGAGTAACAAAGAAAAATAAATACCCAATGCCACTGATCATAGACATTTCTAATACCATGGGAGGCACACAGTACTTCACCAATATCAATTTGTTCTCTGGATACTATTAACTGACAATGGAGGAAGATTCTATTCTAAAAGTGGCGTTTGTCACCTAAATTGGAAAATTCAAATAAAATTAAATGCCCTTTGGACTTACTGGAGCTCCTAAAACCTTCTAAAAGGTTATGGATAAATTATTCCATGGATTGACAAGTTGGTGTGTCACTATCCAACTTGATTATATCCTCATCTATTCCACTGATTTTGATTAACACCTGCAGGACCTAGGAACAGTACTTTACCAGATTAAGGAAACAAACCTTGGCATTAATAATTCAAAGCTGATACTCTGCACTAGAGAGATGAAGCTGCTAGGGCACATTATCTCACCAGAAGGAAAGCACACTGACTTCTTTAAGGTGGAAGCCATTTCTACATTGCCCATCCCAAACAATGCAACTGAACTCCTGAGCTTTTTGGGAACCGTCAACTACTATTGGGCCTTTATTCCAAACTTTAGCAAGATATCTGCTCCATTGTGCCAACTCCAGAAGAAGGGAACTCCTTGGGACTTCAGTGATGCTGCCCACCAGAGTTTTGTCAGCCTGAGATATACATTAGTTCAAGCTCACATCCTGATATTCACTAATTTTGATGAAGAATTTCAATGCTCACAGAATCCAGTGATTCAGCCATTGGGGCTGTGTTTACACAGCTATTAAGAAATAAGTACCTACCTGTTGAATTCATCTCCAAGAAAGTTGCCCCAGCGGAATACAACTACTCAACATATGAGAAAGAGGTCTTTCTGTAGTGTTTGCTTCTTTTAAATTATGGTATTATCTGTTGGACTGACAGGTCACTATATTCACTGACAACTCAGCAGTAATTTTAATGCTAAATAATCCTATCCCAAATGTATTCTGAGTATGCTGAAGATATGAGCTAATGATTTTTATTTTGAAATTTGTGCACCTCCCTGGATGGCTCAATGAAATAGCAGATGGGTTATCACAAATTCACAATAACCCAGAGGGACCAGCAATCTTTCATATGAGGAAGATAAATCTCAAAAAGGAGCTCATGCAGATATGGAAGTTCCTAGAAGATTTTGAAGTTCTAAGTGATATTCAGGATATACCTCATTCAAAAAACGTTGTTTAAATTTCCAATATTTGAAGCGCATCTGTATGTATGCACCAAAGGATCAGTGGCCCAAGTGGTTCCAAGAAATCAATGCATACATTATATGAAAGAAGCTCATAATGACGCTGGACATTTTTAAGCATAAACCACCTAGTTCAGACTCTTTGATGTATAATGATGGCTAAACGCCTAAACTGAAGTCAGTAACTATGTATCCACATGCCATGGCTGCTAAATCTTTGTTAAGTCGCCAGGCTCCAAGAAACACCTGAACCATATAGCAACATCTGGATTATGAGATGTGGGGACTCAAATTTATGGGAATTATAAGAGTTGACACTGAGGGATCAAAGTATATTGTAGTAGACACTGTATATTTCAGTTGTTGGCCTGTTGCCAAAGCAGTCTCCCAAGCTGATGCAGCCACCAAATCCCAGTTACTATATGAAGAGATATTTACTATTTATGGACCACCTCGCCTTATCCTGATGGACTGGGGATCACATTTGAACAATAGATTAGTTGAGAAAATGTTGGCCCAGATATGCACTCAGCACTCCATGACAACAGCATAAAACGATCAGTGTAATGGCCTAACTGAATGGATAAATCAAACTTTGATGCATACCATGGAATGGAGCATCACAGACAACCCTAATAAATGTCCTGAACGCTTACCCGCCATCCTTTGGGCATACTGGACCAAAATTGATAATATAACCAAGCGTATGCCATATGAACTACTGTTTAAAAAAATTCCATCCCAACTCATTAGCTAAGCATAGCAACCATTTCCCATCAAATTTGCCATCTAAAACGGTCTGACATGGAGAAACTAGTACAAGATCATGCCTATTAAATGAAGACCAACTATGACAACCACCTCAAACCCCTCCAGGTTTTTACAGTAGATGACCTAGCTTTCCTATATCAAAATGAACTTTGTAACCTGCTCCAAGAAAACTCACCTATACTTGAAAGAGCTACTTAGAGTTACCAAAGCATTTCCCTATGGAAATATCAACCTAGAGACCTTTAATGGAGTGCCATACCAGCTAACCATCAATGACAATAGCCTCAACTTTACCAATATAAAAATAAATAGGGGGATTATTATAAAGGTTACTAAATCCATAATAATTTATTGGAATAGTAATTTCTTATCTTATTAATATTTATTTCTATATAAATTTCAGTTAATTCTCCTAAAACTTTCTAGGCACTGAAGTATCTCTAGAAAAATGTATATATACTTTCAGTTCTTATCACAATAAAGTATTAGATTATAGTGTTTAACTTTCTGTTTTATTTATTATCTTTAAGTTTTAAGAGATCTCCTTCCTTTAGAATTTTAGTTATAAACACCCAGGATGGCCAACAATGACTACCAAATCAATGACCCTGTAAATCATGAGAGTTATGCTATACCACCAGCCACCCATCAGGAAATACAGCAGAATTCCCTAGTTCTCTGACACCACTCAGCAAAAAACAATTGTTGAACTTACAAACCAGCCAAAGACTATCAACCACTTATCAAAACCTATGAAACTATTAGATTAAATGATTCTGAAAATGCACGTCCAATTTGGCATATAATTACCATTAAAAACATATATATTTTAGATCTTATATAGAACTGTCATTAAAATTTAAAAAGAAATAAAAAATAGTATATTGCTATTCATAAACTTCATAAAGTGATTGTACAAAGTTTAGTGATTTTTAGTTTATTTGTTCATGAGTTAAAGCATCCTATATAAACAAATAAACAGATTGATACTTTTTAAAGAGAGCTTAGGCTAAATCTTGTTGATATCATGTTTAACACAGATTATTTGTGGGTTTAAAGTTTATCAGATGGTCCTAATTGATTCTTTTTTTTATTTTATCTAACTGAGGCAAGCCAACCATGGGATGGACAATACCAAAACAGAAACTCCAAAACTAAACCAATTAAAAACATGAACTGACCACCTTAAATGAGCAGCGGTAAACACAAAAGAATTGATAAATAACATACCAGTTGGAACAGCGGCAATCTTCTTATCCCACCATGGTGGAGGGGGATCAGGTGGATCATCATCATCTTTCTCAGGGTTGGCATTGTAAAAGCAGATCAATATTGATAGCAAGGGGGTTGGGGCATCCACATTATGAGGGTCAAGGTGAAGTAGATAGCAGTTGAGCTTGACAATTTGGGCCTGAATGAAAGCCTCTAGGAGTTTGGCAACATGGTGTTCAGCTTGGATGCAGGCGTTGGGAAGTTAGGCTAATTTTGCAATGTTTGCTCTGGTGACATGTGTGGATGGGGAAAAATCTGCCAAATTAACAGCAGGTTTGACAGCGGTGGTGGCAGTTTCATAGAGTCATTGGATTACCTCTTTTGCAATAGGAGGAAAATTGGAGGAAAACAAGGTGTGCAGCCCTTTTTTAAATTCAGCAACAATTTTTCCATGGCTTCATGAAGATTGCAATTTTTGGGTGAGGCCACCGCGGCCTCAGCAAGCTGGTGGTCACTTTGGTATGGGATAGCATTGGGTTTGGGGACATATTGTTTGGGTGGGAGTAGGGCATCAAGGTCTAAATTCATAAAAGGTTCTTAATTGATTAGTTTAGCTGTAGGTGGTACAATTTCATCAGGTTCAGTCACTTCATCCAATAAGTCCCAGGGATTTTGGTTGACTTGGATTGATTCAGTGATAGGTGGCTGTGGTTGGGTAAGCTTTAGGGTGGGAATTTTTCTGGATTGAATATGGGTCTAAACCTGCTCCTGATTGGTTGGTGTCACAATTTCAACCAGATGGATCATTCCAATAGTATCAGAATTAGGGGTTTCAGTTAGTCAGGTGTAATTGCCAGCTAATCGCCTAGTTCGATATTATTTAATGTTATAAAAAATATTAATTGAGTTTAGGTTAAGCGGATTCCAAGTTTGGCGCTGAAATCAAATTGTATGTGTTTGGGGATATTCTGGCGGAAAGCCGATGCATTCATTTATAAGCATCTAATAATGATTTCACTAACTTGAATTCAAGTCAGCGAAATCTTATCCCTGCACCAACTGCCATAAGAAATGATTGTGGGATTTTCCAGCGGAAAGTCAATGTATTCGTTATCAATCATTTATGAATTTGCAAATAATTTGGAGCACCAGCAACTCATGCCGAGGATGCTCAATGTTTATTTAATTAAGCTTTATATCATCAAACAGCAACTTATGCTGAGTATGGATTGGCCTAATTTAATATTTGGTGATCAGATGAGCAGATCTGGAGGGAATCACTATGAAGTATGAATGAATGAGTTTATGATCTGATAGAGGTTTGAAATCAAGAGGCCAATGAGGTTTCCAGTATTTGATTGGTCAAAGAGTACTTGGGTGTAGTAACACTGAAAGTAGTATAAATAGTCATTCATTCCCTCCTAATAAACATCTCTCTTGCATCATTCTTACTTTATATTTGATAGTGTCTAATACCCAGTTGGAGAAGAAGTAGATAGGATAAGGGATCCCCAATAGGCATGGGCGATCATTCATGGAGTGGCCAGCGCTGCCAGGTCCCATGCCTCCTCCTTATGAAGAACCAGTGGGAACCTGGCCAGCTGGCTACCAGCGGATGCGCTGACAGGCTGCCAACCCTAGCGGGGTGCAGCGCGGGAGGTGCCATAGCCACCCAAGAAGGGGGATGGACTCACTGAGGCATGCCCAGATGGGTTGGTGAAGGGTCACAAGGGTGGGGCAGCTCAGAAGTGCCTGAGCCACCCAGGAAGGGGGCAGGACTTGCTGGGGCACACGCCAAGGATGGCTGGGGCTAAAGGTGAAGCCGTTGGTGGTTAGTTGGTGGGTTGGATACAGGACTTATAGTGGTTGGTATGCCAATGAAGGCAAAATGGCAAAGGGCCACCAGCCTTTATACTGGTTGGCTTGGCACACTAGCAAAGCCCATGTTCAATTTTGTGACAGTTGACATGGGTGGAAATTGGCCAGTTTGGATTTGGGTTACTAAATTTTGCTGCTGGTTCATTGAGAGCACTACCTGGGGGGGTGGGGCAGCCAAATAATTCCCACTTGAACGCTGTTGGTTTGGCCTCCTAGGTGGGGTTGGCAGTACTAGCAGGGTTTGAGTTGTATAACATGCCTTTTTGTATATTCGAATTCATGGCAGAGGGGGTAAACTGTGTGGCCATTGTCAATGCAAGCCCAAAAGAAATGGTTGGGTGCAGTTGGGATGTAGAAATGAGGTGGGACGTGCTGGGCCATGTTCAGCTGGTGGGGGGTAATGGTAGAGATTGCTCAAGGTGCGCAAGGTGCTCAGCACTACTTGGGACAATGAATTGGAGAATGGGGTCATTACCATAAATAGCCAGCACTGACATCCACTCCTCATAAAGTGTTTGAGTGGGTAAAATGTGATGTAAGGAGAGTGTCTATAACTCTCCTGTTCCCAGCATGGTAGTGCACGGTGCACAAGGCCACTTCCAGGGAACTAGACGTTAGTATGAAAGTTATTAGATCCCAGAAGAAGGTGCTGGAGCAATAACAACTCAAGAAAAAGAGGGCAATCATTGGTGGAAAAAACGAACCCAAAGAGATGCGGTGCACAAGGGAAGAAGGGGTAAGGGTCATAGGTTGGAGGGAACCTTGGCAACCCAACGGTGCATGAGGGGATAACCTAATCATATTCAAAATGAAATGGTTATCATAGCGTGAGACCTCCTTGAAGAGGTCTGCACACAGAATCGTCCAAGATAACATAATAAAAATGGGAAAATGGGAAAAGTTTAATGTGAGAAGTCGACCAACAAGAAATTTTGGTCACAAAAATCAAATTTAAACATCATTGGGGTAATTCAGGGTCATCCAAAGCAATCCAAGCACTGATTCACCAATAGGCAAACACTCCCATCTGAATTAGTAGAATACACCAAAACTGACTTCACTCTAGTAATCAATTAAAGTTGTACCCTACCCAAACGCACAATTTCATAAATAGAACGGGTTTCAAACCCCCATTCCTCAATAAAATGAATTGAACCATCCGCATTAATTGATAACTCATCTATTTTAATACCTAGGCTGATGCAAGGGGCTGGGCGTTATGCACCTTACTAGTACCAACCTGGGCATATTTGGCTTGTACCCAGCGTTGGTCTAATGTGTGCTTAAGGTCAGGAAGAGCCTGAAATTTCACCTTCTGGGCCTCCTATCGCCCAGCCTTATCCTTGGGGTTGGTGCCCACTATCATGTCATTTAACCATGACATCACCCTCTCCTCCCAATGGGGCTCAACCCCCTCCAGGGGAGAGTACTAGGGAAAAGTTCTTGTGGGCTGGGGCTAACTTCATTGTGGAAACTGTGGTTTTGGTTGAGATGCAGCAGCCTGGTGGAAACGCTTATGGAAGGCCTCAATCAGATCTTTGGCATGCACACAGCCACACGCTGTGAACAAACTGTTCTCTGCAGCATCAAAACCCTTCCAAGATACCAGGTACTCAATTCTTCTTTTAATATAGTGGGAGGCTACTATTTCACTCACTTCCCATTCTGGCGCCCCATCCATGAAAAGGCCTCAGGAGTCTGTAGTAATGAGCCCTTGAACAACGTAAATTTGCTCTCATGAAAGAGAAGATCCAAAATGAAGAGGGAAGATCAAACTGGTATGAGGCATGGCCCACCTTTCTAACAATGTGGTAAGGGCCAATCCTCTTTGATCTCAGCTTTTTGCATGGCTGCTCAATAGGGATGTTATGAGCATCAAGCATCACAAGATCCCCTTCCTTGTACGCTGGACCCACTTGCGCTTCCCATCAGCATTCTCCTTATACACTTGCATTGCCGCCTCCAAGCTTGTGAAAACCCCCTGGTGGACCTTCTTGATAGTCTTGGCAAAGTCCACCACCGCTTCAACTTTAGATCCACAGTTGGGCTCCATTTTAAAGGCGGGGTTAAAGCCATAGTTGGCGAAAAAGGGGAACAACTGATTGAAGAATGCAAAGTGTTGTTATAGCTGAATTGGGCCATAGGAAGATATAAAACCCGGTCTGAATGATCCACGGCGGTGTAAAACTATTGGAAATGTTCCAAAAACTGTTTCACTTGTTCAGTCTGCCCATCTGATTGAGGGGATAGGCAGTTGAACAACAGGGGCGAATCTGAAGAGTCTTACACAACTTTTTCCAAAAGACGGAGTTAAACTGGGGTCCCCAGTCACTGATACTTTCTTGGGGAACCCCATGAAGCGCAAACACATGATTGACAAAAAGCCTCTCCATCTCAGCCGTGGTTATTGTAGTTTTGCAAGTAATAAAGTGGAGAACTACGTAAAGCGGTCCACCACCACCATGATGGCATATTAACCATCAGAGACATGTAATTCCACAATAAAATCCACTTAATTTGGAAGTCCAGGGCCCTTCAGCCTTCTGAGCTGGTATAAACAACCCCTTTAAAGGTTGACGATTTGGTTTCATTTGATTGCAGATCAGGCACTCCTTACAATACCGCCCACCCGAGCAGGCAAGCCCTTCCAATTGCAGGTGCGTCATATTAACTCCAAGGCCTTTGCTTTTCCAGGATGACCAATGGTGAGTCCATCATGATAGTCCTGGATGATTTCCAAGCGCAGTGGTCCAGCAGGAACACATAAACGCCCCTGAAATCACACCATCTCATCCTTCACGTGATAACCCCTGGATAGATCCTCTTTATTCAAAGCGCTCTTGGCAAGTACCATAGTATTTGGCTGATAGCAGCTGAGAAAAGACTACCTTTGTGAACATACTGTATTCCTCCACATTTTCCAGAGGTGCAAGCGCTGGCGTAATGACCATGGAATCAGGAAGTTGTGGCAAATCTTACCCAGTGGAATCATCAGCTGGGTGTTTTTACTTTGACCTCCTTTAGATCGTGAGCTAAAGCAGGGTTGCAGCTTGATGCATCCGCCAAACCATTATCTTTGCCCTTGGTGAACTTGTAAGAAAAGGAGAATTGGGCAAGGGTCTCATACCAACGGGTCTGCCATGGGGTTAGGACATGAGGGGCACAGTAGTACAGCAAGGCACGGTAATCTGTATGTACATGAAAAGGTTGGGATGAGCCATGCAAGTGGTGACGCCAATAAGTCAGCGCCTCCACCACTACTAATAACTTCTTGTCATAAACGGCGCAGTTCAACTCAGGCAGAGACATTTTTCTAGAAAAATATCCCACAAGATGCTCTATCCCATCTTCACATAATTGTAACAAGGCGGCCGCTATGGCAGAGTTGGAGGCATCAGTAGACACAATAAACTCTTTTGAAGGGTCAACATGGCGAAGGATAAACGTTGATAGCAGGGTGCACTTCACTGCTTGGAAAGCAATCTCCAAAATGGGGGACCACTGAAGCAGCTTTGCACCGCTAGCCTTATATAAGGGTGCTGCCATCTTAGAAAGATTGGGTGTGAACTTCTTGAGGAACGTATACATCCCCAAAAAGCTCCTCAATTCCTTGACTGAGGTGGGGGTGGGCCACTCATTAATAGCCTTCTCCTTGTCTGGAGTTATCATGTGTCCTTGGCCAAACACAACGTTGCCCAGAAAAGTGACCCGGGACTTGAAGAATTCACAATTGCTGATATTTAGTGTAAGGCGGGATGCCCTTAACCTCTCCACCATTTGCTAAAGGTGTACCACATGGGACTCATGATCATGGGAAAACACCAGGATATCATCCATATAGGCAACCGCGCATACCCCCAACAAGTCCCCCAACGCTGCGTCAATGAGGCGTTGAATGATAGCATGGGAATTCTTAAGCCCAAAGGGCATGACCAAAAACTGGAAAACCTTTTACTGGTATGGAATGCGGTTAACCATTCTTGTCCCTTTTTAATCCGAATCTGATTGAACGCATGGAGGCAATTCAGTTTGGAAAAGACCTTATAATTCTCCACATAGCGCTTAATCTGAGAATCCAAAGGAATGAGATGTA
This sequence comes from Massospora cicadina, assembly GCA_022478985.1. Lineage (NCBI taxonomy): Eukaryota > Fungi > Entomophthoromycota > Entomophthoromycetes > Entomophthorales > Entomophthoraceae > Massospora > Massospora cicadina. Next base: position 47,147 of record JAKSZP010000339.1, on the reverse strand, counting down.
GATCTGGTAAGTGACGTTGTTGAGGTTCCCATAGTCTACGCATGGGCATAGAATACCATCAGCCTTCTCAACAAAGAGAAGTGGGGAGCATACAGGGGAGGTATGCTGAAAAATCGCACCTTTAGCTAAATGCTCTTTACCCACACATTTAACGCCTCTTCCTCCCAAACAGTCAATGGGTAAATGGGGGAAGAAACTTACACCAGATCCATAGTGAGTTTGAACTCACAGTCATACTTGGAATACTCAGGTGATAAATCATTTGATGTTGCATCAAAGGAAGATTTCAAACCCTCTAAACAAGAAGGTAGGGGAACCTCCACGGTGGGCTTCAGCATAGAGGCAAGGCTAAGAGTGTGAAGGTGGGGCCAATGGAGCAATTCACCCTGGGCGTTATCCTATGACAAAGGAATAACTAATGTACGACCATTCCTTAATGTTAGGCATAGGGTATTTTCTTTCAAATTGGTTCTAACTTCAAACTTCCGCCACCACTTCACACCCAAAATGATAGGGTACAAGAGGTTTTTGATATTTTGGAAGTGATCAGAAAAGTGGTAATTGCCAACCTGATAGTCCACTGTTCCAACGACCTTTAGAGTGGGAATACCTTGGGACACCTCTCCCCTAACCATACCACTTGGCAAGTAACTCAGCCCAAGGTAGTCGGATAGGCTCTGGTCCATAAAGTTTTAAGTGGCGCCAGTATTCATCAGAATAGTGGTGCCGAATTTCCCTAAAGGAGAGGAAAGGGTAGCAGTCAGTAGAAAATACCCAGAATGGTCTTTATTTATATCAGAAAGCACCAGAACATCACCAACAAATACATCATTTAACATTAACATGTCCCCCTGGTATGTTTTAAGATTAAAGAATGGAGAGGGATATTTGGTCACTCTTACTACTGAGGCCACATATCCCACCATATCTTCATCAGGAGCATAAACATTGTTGTATTGTGAGCGCAACTCCTTTTCAACTTCCTGAGTGCTGCGAATCATGGAAGAGGTCAAACGGGGATTTTCTGGGGTGATCTGATACACAGGAGTGGGTTCCATATCTGATCAATTAGAGAGCAAATATGGTTCAGAGGTATACATAGTGTTTCCATTATGAAACGCTTTTTTAGACGAGAATGACCCTATTCCCACAACAGCAACATAATGCCCAACGTTATCCAAGGTCAACACCCCCAGGTCCATCTGAGCTGATTCCGCTGGCATCATCTGATTGTGCTGACAAAGTAAAACCCATTTGTCTAAATTATATTTGTAAATTTCTGTGGAAAGTCAGGGAATCACAACTTTTGGATCCAGAAGTGTCTGTATCCACCGGATATGAGCATATGGGTGGGTACTTTCCAGTTGGAGGCAGCCATAATAACGCTGAGATGCTCCAACCTTCAGAAAAAAGAGGAAACAGCGGTGCAGCTGACCACAGCTGAAGTCACAGCTGGCGCTCACCGTTTGCACTTTGGAAAAGTCCCACATGGAAAAAGTTTGATCACATGAAATTAAGTGGTTGGTCAACTAGTGTAAGGAGAGTGTCTATAACTCTCCTGTTTCCAGCGTGGTAGTGCACGGTGCACAAGGTCACTGCCAGGTAACTAGACGTTAGTATGAAAGTTACTAGAGCCCAGCAGAAGGTGCTGGAGCAATAATAACTCAAGAAAAAGAGGGCAATCATTGGTGGAAAAAACGAACCCAAAGAGATGCGGTGCACAAGGGAAGAAGGGGTAAGGGTCACAGGTTGGAGGGAACTTGAGCAACCCAACGGTGCATGAGGGGATAACCTAATCATATTCAAAATGGAATGGTTAACATAGTGTGAGACCTCCTCAAAGAGGTCCGCACACAGGATCGTCCAAGATAACATAATAAAAATGGGAAAATGGGAAAAGTTTGTGAGAAGTCGACCAACAAGAAATGTTGGTCACAAAAATCAAATTTAAACATCATTGGGGTAATTCAGGGTCATCCAAAGCAATCCAAGCACTGATTCACCAATAGGCAAAAACTCCCATCTGAATTAGTATAATCCACCAAAACTGACTTCTAATCGAGTAATAGATAGAAGTTGTACCCTACCCAAACGCACAATTTCATAAATGGAACGGGTTATAAACCCCCATTCCTCAATCAACCATTTAAAATAATCTTTAATTAAACAACTTGTCCGTTTTAATGCCTGGGCTGATACAAGGGGCAGGGCGTTATGCACCTCACTAGTATCAACCTGGGCATATTTGGCTTGTACCCGGCGTTGGTCTAATGTGTGCTTGAGGTCAGTGAGGGCCTGAAGTTTCACCTTCTGGGCCTCCTGCCGCTGTCATGGTTGAACAACTTTAAGGTGAGAACTGACCCCAAGGATAAGGATGGGCGACAGGAGGCCCAGAAGGTGAAACTTCAGGCTCTTCCTGACCTTAAGCACACATTAGAACAACGCTGGGTACAAGCCAAATATGCCCAGGTTGGTACTAGTGAGGTGCATAACGCTCAGCCCCTTGTGTCAGCCCAGGCGTTAAAATGGATCATCTATGTAACAAATGAAGACAGTTCAATCTGGTTAATTGGAAAACGGGGTTTCAAAACCTGTCTAAGTTATGAAATTATAAGTTTTGGGTAGAATAAAGCTTCAATCAATCACTCAGGTGAAGACAGTTTTAATGTATTATACCAAATCAGATGGGAGCGTTTGACTATTGAAGCGTCAAGGCTTGTGCCCACATCCGTAGACCCATGATTACCCTGAGTCAATATAAATATAATTTTTGTTACCAACATTCCTTGTTGGTCAACCTTTTACAGTTAAACATACCCATTTAGTTACGTTTTTATAGCTCATTGGCTGAACTTGGGTGCAGACCTTCCTGAGGAGTTCTCCAACTATGTTGGCCACTACATACTATCTCAATTTACGAAGGTTTCAGGTGCTCCTTTGGGCTGCTCATGTCCCCTCCAGATCGAGGCACCCAAGCCTTCTGGCACCAATCTACAATTGATTATGGAATCTCCTCTGGGGTCCTATCAAGTTGTGTTATTTCTCGCTTATCTGGTACTGTATACCGCGCTCTACACCATTGCCTTGGTCCCTTTTGTACAGGCAATACTGAGGTGTCTTGGTTCCCATTCTCCTAATGGCTAGTTCCCTAGAAGTGTGGGTTTGCATCCCACACCACCTTTCTGGGAACGAGAGAGTTACAGACACTATCTTGACATTAGTCAACCAACCATTTTATTATACGTGCAGCAGAATTATCCATGTGAGAATAATTATGCATAAACTGGGTGCGCTGGCCATTTGTCACCGCTATGATGGTGCTCACCACTGTTTTCTCGTTTTGTTTTGTTTTGGTGCATCTTGGCGTTATACTTGCAACTACCAATTGGGAAGCGTTTACTCTTCCAGCTCATACCTGGTGGTCTTGGACCTTTTGTGATCCTGTTGTCATGATTCCCCACCTTTCTCCCAAGATCTACTCAGAAATTCAACAGGCCTTGGCTACCCTTGAGCCAAAAACTTTATTAAAAATAACAACTTATCTGGTTCCCATCCACTTTTACAGGGAGTAGATTTGTTATATTGGCTGTCTCCAGAAGCGGCTGACTGGGTTTTTGCCATATACCATGCACATCCACTCTTGTGGCAATCCGTGGAGGGCTTGGAGCATGTCTTGGAGCAACGTCACCCTGACGGAGCATCCATACATTCCTTCTATGAGTTCTTTTTGTTGCATCAAGCGGGTTGACTGGTGAAATAATATTTTTACGAATTTTGTGAAAAAGCCCAGGCTTTACCTTTACCTGACATCATGAACATGTCATTTCTCTGATTTACCTTGGACCTCTCCATGTAAAACTCCCTATTTGGATGTCACCCCCTTCCAACTTCAATCATCTGATTAAAGCCCTTTGGGGTAATTTCTCCGCCCCAACCCAGAAGGGGCCAGGTAATTTGGCCATCATTGTTTCACCTGGGTCAGCCCCTATAAATATGGGAACCAAAAAGTCATGCATGTCAACCACAACAATGGAATCTTATCCTTCTAAACCTTCAATTTTTTTGGAATTAGAAGCTTAACAGGGTTCTAGCACCAAGTCTAATATAAATATGTCAGCTGATTCTGCCATGATGATGTCACCTGTGGTTGCCCCTATAAATACTGAATCCTCAATTAGTGATACTTCCTTGAATCATAAGGAGCTTTCCACTTATTTCCTTCCCATATCGGTGGAAATTGAGGGCCTAGGAGAGTCCAGACCCTGAATTTAACCAAAAACGGGACCCTGTTACCATTTTTCTCCCCACTGCGTTTCCAGAGCGCATGCTGATGCATCAGTCCTGGGCTTGGAGGTGTTGGCTCTGGATAATGATGCACACAAACCATCAGAGCTGGTGTGGGTTTGCTGGAACCCTGATAACGCGTTTTATAACGTGAACAATATATCACAAAATGAGCCGTTCTATAAGCTCATATGGCCTGGACGAGGACCCTATTCTGGTATATCAGATTACCCCTGAGAACCCTCGTTTGACCCCTACCATGATCCGAGGCACTCAGGAAGTGGAAAAAGAATTTCGTTTTAAATATGTCAATGTATATGCACCTGCAGAAGGTGTGGTGGGATATGTGGCCTCAGTATTAAGAGTGGCCAACTATCCCTCCCCTTTCTATGATTCCAAAAAACCCTAATGGCTTGCTTGAGCCAGAGGAAGAATTTTTAGGTGAGGTGGCGGCGTTTTCTGCTTTGAATAAATTCCATTATGGATACTTTTTATTGACTGCTACACTTACATCCCTTTGGGAAAGTTCAGCACAACTTTTTTGTGGATACCGGTGCCTCTAATAAATTTATTGACCGTGACCTTACTGATTACCTTGAGTTGAGTTACTCACCAGGTGGTATGGTTAGAGGCGGGGCTTCTCACAGTATCCCCACGCTGAACGTCATGGGGTTAGGGACTACCTGATGGGCTCCTATCTTCTGTCCAACCATTTTCAGGCTATCAGAAACATCTTGTTCCCCATTATTTGGGTGTATAGTGGTGGAGAAAGTTTGACGTCAGTACTAATTTAAAAGAGAACACGCTATCCTTGTCTTTAGCAAATGGTCACCAGTTGATTGTTCCCTTGTCAGAGAATAAAGTCCAGGGCCCATTACCTCATTGGCCCAATGTTCCCACCCCTTATCTTGCTCCTTTGCTGAAAACCCCCTCCTCCGTGGGATTTATCTTACCTTCCTGTTTGGAGGGTTTGGAATCCTCTTTTTGATGCAGCATTCGCCAACGCACTCCCTGAGCACTCTGAGTTTGATTGTGACTTCAAGCTCACTGTAGATCTGGTGCGTATATTCCCCCCATTTACCCATTGACTGTCCAAGAGGAAGAGGCTTTAGATGTGTGGGTAAGGGACAGTTAGCCAAAGGTGCAATCTATCAGCGTACCTCCCCTGTCTGCTCCCTGCTTCTCTTTGTGGAGAAGGCCGATGGAATTTTACGCCCTTGAGTAGATTATGGGAATTTAAACAATGTTACTGTACCAGACCTCCATCCCATCCCTTTGGATTCGCAGATTGCACGTTATGTGGAGAAGGCGAAGGTCTTCTCCAAGTTGGATTGCCTCAACGCGTTCAATCAGATTCGGATTAAAAAGGGACAAGAGTAGTTAACCGCATTCTGCACCAGAAAAGGAATTTTCAAATTTCAGGTCATGCCCTTTGGGCTTAAAGATGCCCCTGCCATCTTTCAACGCCGCATTGATGCTGCGTTGGAGGACTTGTTGAGGGGTATGCGCGGTTGCCTACATGGATGATATCCTGGTGTTTTCCTCTGATCATGAGTCTCATGCGGTACACTTTCAGAAAATGGTGGAGAGGTTATGGGCATCCCACCTTACACTAAAGATCAGCAATTGCAAATCCTTCAAGTCCCATGTCACTTTTCTGGGCAACGTTGTGTTTGGCCAAGGACACATGATAACTCCAGACAAGGAGAAGGCTATTAATGAGTGGCCCACCCCCACCTCAGTCAAGGAATTGAGGAGCTTTTTGGGGATGTGTACGTTCCTCAAGAAGTTCACGCCCAATCTCTCCGTGGTGGTAGCACCCTTATATAAGGCTAGGGGTGCCAAGGTGCTTTAGTGGTCCCCATTTTGGAGGATGCTTTCCAAGAAGTGAAGTGCACCCTGTTATACACGTCTATCCTTCGCCATGTCGACCCTTCAAAAGAGTTCATTGTTTTTACTGATGCTTCCAACTTTGCCTAAGTGGCTGTCTTGTTACAAGTATGTGAAGATGGGATAGATCATCCAGGGAGATATTTTTCTAGAAAAATGTCTCTGCCTGAGTTGAACTGCGCCGTTTATGACATGGAATTATTAGCAGTGGTAGAGGTGCTGACTTATTGGCGTCACCACTTAAATGGATCCTCCCAACCTTTCCATGTATGTACTGATTACTGGGCTTTACCATACTATCACGCTCCACATGTCCTAACTCCCTGGCAGACCCGTTGGCATGCGACCCTTGCCCAATTTGAATTTTCCTATGAGTTCACCAAGGCAAGCAGAATGGTTTGGCAGATGCTTTAAGCCACAACCCTGTTTTGGCTCACGATCCAAAGGAGGTAGAAGTTCATAACACCCAGTTGATGATTCCACTGGGTAAGATTTGCCTTAACTTCCTGATTCCATGGTCATTACGCCAGCGCTTGCACCTCTGGAAATTGCAGCAGGTCATGGTATGTTCAGAAAGGTAGTTCTTTCCCAGCTGCTATCAGCTGAATATACTATGTTTCTTTCCAAGAGCACTTTGAATCAGGAGGATTTATCCAGGGGTTATCCCGTAAAGGATGAGATGGTGTGGTTTCAGGGGCGCCTATGGGTTCCTGCTGGACCACTGCGCCTGGTTTCATCCAGGTCCATCATGACGGAATCACCGTTGGTCATCTTGGGAAAGCAAAGACTTTGGAGTTAATAAGACGCACCTACAATTGGAAGGGCTTGCCTGCTCAGTTATAACGGTATTTTAAAGAGTGCTTGATCTGCAATCAAATAAAACCTAATTGTCAACCGTTAGCAGGTTTGTTGGTACCAGTATAAAAAGCGGAAGAACCTTGGACCTCCCTATCAGTGGATTTTATTGTGGAATTACCAGCCCCATATGGTTATGATGCCATCATGGTGGTGGCGGACCAGTTTAAAAAATTTGCCCACTTTAACACTTGCAGAATCACTATAACCGCTGCTGAGAAAGCCAGGCTCTTCATCACACATGTGTTTGCGCTTCATGGGGTTCCCCCAAGAAATCATTAGTGACTGGGGACCCCAAATAATCTCCATCTTTTGGGAAGAGTTTTGTAAGACTCTTCAGATTCGCCCCTGCCGTTTAACTGCCTATCACCCCCAATAAGATGGGCAGACTGAACAAGTGAACCAGTGTTTGGAACAGTTACTGCGTTGTTACACCGCCGCAGATCATTCAGATTGGGTTTCTCACCTTTCTTATAGCCCAGTTTAACTACAACAACAATTTGCACTCTTTGATTGGTTGTTCCCCCTTTTACCAACTATGGCTTTAACCCCGCCTTTAACATGGAGCCCAGCTGTGGGTCTAAGGTTGAAGCGGTGGTGGACTTTGTCAAGACAATCAAGAAGTTCCACCATGGGGTTTCCACAAGTTTGGAGGCAGCTATGCTAGTTTATAAGGAGTATGATGATGGGAAGCGCAAGTGGGTCCAGCGTACAAGGAAGGGGATCTCGTGATGCTTGATGCTCATAACATCTCTATCAAGCAGCCATGCAAAAAGCTGGGTCCAAAGAAGATTGGTCCTTACTACGTGGTTAGAAAGGTGGGTCATGCCTCATACCAGTTGGATCTTCCATCTGCGTTTCAGATCTTCTCCATCCTTCATGAGAGCAAATTGACATTGTTTGAGAGCCCCCACCTGAGACTGCCAAGGATTATCTTGTGGATGGGCCGCCAGAGTGGGAAATGGAGGAAATAGTAGCCTCTGCCATGTTAAAAGATGACTCAAGTACCTGGTATCCTGGAAGGGGTTTGACACGGCTGAGAACAGTTGGGTGCTAGCATGTGACTGTGTACATGCCCAAGACCTGATCAAATTATTCCATAATTGTTTTTCTGAGGCTGCAGGATCAAAGTCCAAGCCCGCCGTTGCTGCTATGAAGTTGTCACCCACACATAAGAACTTCTCCTTAGCAAATGCCCCTAGAGGGGGGTGGAGTCCAAGAAGGAGGAGAGGGTAATGTCATGGTTGAATGACTTGATAGTGGGAACTGACCCAAGGATAAAGCTGAGTGACAGGAGTCCCAGAAGGTAAAATTTCAGGCTTTTCCTGACCTTAAACACACATCATACCAACGCTGGGTACAAGCCAAATATGCCCAGGTTGGTACTAGTGAGGTGCAAAACGCCCAGTCCCTTGTGTTAGCCCAGGCGTTAAAAGGGACGATCTATGTAATAAATGAAGACAGTTCAATCTGGTTAATTGGAAAACGGGGTTTCAAAACCTGTTCAAGTTATGAAATTATGAGTTTGGGTAGAATACATCTTCAATCAATCTCTCACGTGAAGACAGTTTCGGTGTATTCTACCAAATCAGATGGGAGCGTTTGACTATTGAAGCGTCAAGGCTTGTGCCCACATCCGTAGACCCATAATTACCCTGACTAAGTTTAAATATAATTTTTGCAACCAACATTCCTTGTTGGTCAACTTTTTACAATTAAACATACCCATTTATTTACGTTTTTTATAGCTCATTGGTCGAACTTGGGTACAGACCTTCCTGAGGAGTTCTCCAACTATGTTGGCCACTACATACTATCTCAATTTACGAAGGTTTCAGGTGCTCCTTTGGGCTGCTCATGTCCCCTCCAGATCGAGGCACCCAAGCCTTCTGGCACCAATCTACAATTGATTATGGAATCTCCTCTGGGGTCCTATCAAGTTGTGTTATTTCTCGCTTATCTGGTACTGTATACCGCGCTCTACACCATTGCCTTGGTCCCTTTTGTACAGGCAATACTGAGGTGTCTTGGTTCCCATTCTCCTAATGGCTAGTTCCCTAGCATTATGGGTTTTCATCCCACACCACCTTGCTGTAAACGAGAGAGTTACAAACACTCTTTTGACAGCCGCCCAGCCTTATTCTTGAAGTTGGTGCCCACTATCATGTCATTTAACCATGACATGTGAGGGGAGGTTTTCAAAAGTCACCACAAGTGTGGTACCATCTGGGAGACGAGTTTGGGTTTGGTAATATGGGTGTTTTTGTATATTAATGGCATAGCTGCTGTGCGGCTGCGTCCTCTTCAGTGGGGAAGCCTATATCAAAATAGCCCTTATAAGGGCGGAAGTCTATAAATCCTGCCGGTGCAAAGGTGGCATTTGCCAGCTCAATTATTTCTTTGTCAGAATATGGGAAGAGATGTCCATACTCAACATGGAGGCAAAAGCATATTTGATTGATGCAGGGCTAAGGGATGGGAGTAGGTTGGGTGGACTTGTGTGAGGTGGAGTGCTAAGTCCCTTTGAGGGACATAATGGTTAGATGTATTTGGCGGACTGGATGAGCCAGTCTGCATTCATTTGCCTGCTGGGTGGTAAACGCTAGCGGGTGGAGCACTGCTGCCCCAGTGTGGGGCAGCAGGTGTTGGATCTGAGGGCATAAGTTGGGAAATTGATGCGGTGAGGTGGTAGTGGAAAATCAACTTGTTTTTTCAAAATTGCTTAAAGGTGATATCAAGCGGAAAGAAAACCAAATCAGTTCTTTTTATATTGGTAGATAGCTATCAATACGACTAAAAAATCAAGATTTTATTGAAGCAATATAAAAATCATTCACATCGATTAATCCCCCTCAGGTTGGGACCATCTAGTAATAAAAAAAATATAAAAAATCATTCAATCAGCTAAAACCAATTAAACTTATTGATTTAATCAAAACATCAACCATTTACCTAGAACCATTGAGCCCATTAAATCAACCTAATTTACACTAATCACCACCTAGCAAAAACCAATTAACCTTTTAAATCAACCAAAACCAAATACCACCACCAGCTTTCCAAAACCAATTATCTTATCAATTCAACCAATCACTAACTGTTTACTTAAACTATCAAGCTTATTAATCAACCTAAAACTACCAACCACTTGGCAAAACCATTTAAACTATCAAATCAACCAAATATTAAACTTCTCAGCTGTGTTGGAATTCAGACGGGTTTTATGCTTGCTGGTGTTTTTTGCACCTGAATTTCAACAATGTTTTTTCAGGAGGAGGAGTTCTCTCACCTGCGGGAATAAGTAGTTTTAGGGGAGTTTATATCACTTATATTTAAAATTTTGAAATTTTTATTAATACTAAAAAACTGGATTTTATAATTTTTTTTTAAATTAATATTTTGGGTCAAAAAGTGAACTCTCTCAATATCTTGATGTTTGGAACCTAAATTATATTGAGGCTCAAAGTAAGTAAAGCACAAAATTTAATTAGGATAGAAATAGCCAAATTAAGTAATACTAGGCTTTGACCTATTGAAGCTCTTAAGACTTGCTTTGCTTTGACAGAATGGCCAATGGAGGGTCAATGGTAGGTAGGACAAATCTGTGAGGTAATGATTTAAAATATGACCCAATTATTGGGTGAGAAATTTTTTCACCTTGTTGGACCCTCTCCAACCCTATGAAAGGGGGTGATCTCCACCTAGGTGTGTGAAGTAAACTGTAAGTGGGATAATGAGGAGCCTCAGATGGCCTCCCCTGATTCTGATGCATGGTCAGTGTAATCCAACTACCCAAACTTGTGCTGTTTGGCCAAGAAGCAGTAATAAAAGTATTACTCCAACCTGAGGGGTTCCACTGTGAATTTTGATCTTCTTCCGATAGCTGGTTCTTCTTCTGCAGTATGATGAAGTTTTGAACATCTATTTTATGATGACAATAGACTAGATGGTGACTATAGTTTGAGATATAACTCCTTGGTAATAGCAATCAAATTTTTATTCCCCTGTCACTACTTGGACAATGGAACGCTGCCTTGATCTTACTGATCCCAAGTAAATCCTCGATTTAATACAACTTAAAGTATTAAACACAAAAAACCTATAAGTTAAACTATAAACTACTTGTAATAGTTGATTGCTTTTATTAGTATCAACTTGGAGATAATTTATAGGGTTTGATGCTCACCACATCTTACCCATGACGTCTCATTTTCAATGGCACTTGGCCAGAGGAACATGTAAAATGTTCATTTGAGGGTCTACAAATACTTTAAATCAGGGCATCTCACATGGCCTCAGGGTCAGTGTAAATAATGTCAATATTCTCAAGTTGGCGTTTCAGACATGTCTGCAAATAGCTGAACCAATTTTATTTCACAAGCAATCAGCAGCACATACTAAGGCAATTTGTACCACTAATTAGTAATTAATTTGATCAGAAACTTGACTGACATAAAAACTAATTTTGACATAGACCAACAAAGCCCATGTGCCCAATTCATAAAGTTGAAAATTACTATTAAGTCTGACCTAACCAACAAAGCCCTTGAGCCCATGTTATCATAGCCAAATATTAAGTGAAATTGCTAGGCCACGAATCCCAAGTCCAGATATACTTATAAAATTTTTGGTTTATAATGACTGATGATTTAGATCCAGTCAACCATTCAACATCCACAAAAAATTGGCTAGAGTCTTTTGGCCGATTTTATCTGCATTTAATTCTGAAACGCTCTTATCACAATATCAGACTTGTAATTATCCATCACCCCCTTCAAGAGTGTTAGGGGGTGAATAATGGCGCAAGAACTGGCCATGGACTAATTGACAGTGACTCCAGAAGCAAGATGTTTGATAGAGTAATAATCCTCTCATTCATATGTGACTATAAAAGGGTACTTCTCAGATAGACCCAAGATTCTCACTTCTAGGACCGATGCAATTGTGGTAGCACAACACCAAGTCTGATACTTGGAAGGAAGGGAGAGTGGCCCAGAGCTTTTTAGCTGCTTGTCCTTCTTTAGTGACAGTTTTTGCCAAGTTAGTTATAGCCTCTGCTTGTAGCTGGATGATGTTATGGGCTAACTTTTTCATGTATTTCTCAGAGTCAGTTCTGACAGAGAAAATATCTTTGGCTAGTAGAGCTGATGTCCCAGGTTCTCATCTACACAACACATGAAAAGGGGACATCTTGAGGATGCGATGATAACTAATATGGTAGGCTATGAGAGCACTGGGTAGTAGAGACCTCAGTGGTGAGGGTCTGAATTGGCTATCTTTCAGAGTATAGAGACCAGGGTTCTGTTAACTCTTTCTATAGCAACATTTGTGGATAGGTTATAGGGGGCCAAGAAGAGTTATTGAACTCACATTGAAGTGAAAAGGAGCTTTACCACTCTAGAGGTAAAATCTTTCCCATTGTCACATAGGAAAACCCAAAGCAACCATACCGGGTGAAAAAGTACTGGTGTAAGAAGGTGGCAATGGCTTTGGCGGTCTGAGAAGGAAGAGCAATAGCTTAAGCCCATTTGATGAAATGATCAATTATGACTAGGATATAACGGTTGCCACTGGTAGTCTGAGGTAGAGGACCTACCACGGCCAAGTTTATAGTGTGTGTCAGAAAATTACTAGTCTAATTTTGTAATAATGTTGATTTGGATGTTGATGAGGATAATATTGGCCAAAAGGCCCAAGCTGACTTTTAGTGGAACCCCTTAAAATTGAGGTCATATTCTATTCACCCACTTTTTCTGAAATGCTTGATTGTTGGTAGTCAGGTTGTGCTGACTCTGTGGCGGAATCTGGGAAATAATACTGAGGTCCTGACATCTAATTGGGTAAAATATATTAAATCTTTACCCCAAGGATTTATTTACTTGCTACCAACCCTCCATTGGCCATTCTGTCAAAGCGTGGCGAATTTCAAGAGTTACAATAGGCTGAAACTTATTATTCCCTAATTTGGCTATTCCTAGCCTAAACCAAATTTCGCGCCTCACTCACTATGAGTCTTGATATGTTTAAATACTAAGCATGGAGATAATAAGAGGGTTTACTTCTTGACCCCCTGCTATTATTACTAAATAACTATAAAATTAAACATTTAGTATAATCAAAAAGTTTATTATTTTAAAATAAGTGATTAAACATTTTCCTAAAAATTAAACATTCCGGCAGTAGAGAGTGAAACTTCTCCTGCACATATTGTTGAAATCCAGGGTGAAAAGCACTGGCGAGCAGCCAAATCCCCTGTATTTCAAAGGGTGGTGCTCACTACAGGGGATCTTCAAACCACAAGCATACAACCAAAATGGAGGGCGTTCAAGTGAGTAGCTCATCTCCTGCTCTCCACTTTAAAAATGAAACCAGGATAGTTGCTCTTGAACTTCAACTAGCCAGCGCACTATTTAGTTTTATAAAAACTCAAACAGAGCACCCTTTATACACCAGCTGAGGCCATCTCTGCTACCCCTCTTAAACCCCTCTTTAAAGATAAATTCACCCCTGGGGGTAGCATTGCCTCATTTCTCTTCATTTAAGAGTTGGCCATGGAGGACATAACTGACCATAACAAAATCAAGCATATCCTTCCCTGTTTAAGCTGAATTGCCCAAGAGATAGTGTTTACATACACGTACACCCTTTTAAATTAGGCAGAGGGTAAAGAAATGCTAATAAATGAGTTTAGCTCCCCACAGAGTTTAAAAAAAAACAGGCCTTTATGCGCCTTAGGCTGAAAGAGGGCGAATCAGTTTCTTCATTTGTTGATCAATTCTACAGTGAAGCTCAGCCCCTTCTACTTGCAAAAAGGCTACCTCTTGATGACGCCATTGCTGCCATTATTAATGGGTTGACTTCTCACCCTTTCCTAGCAAGACATATTATCTCAATTAAATGGCATTTCCAGAGCATACGTGATTTAAAGGAGGCTTTATTGGATGTTGTAGATCTTTATGAAGTCAGAACCCCCAAGGAGTGGGGTTGAAACTGCAAGCCTAAACCATTGAGGCTCTACCCACTGTAGCCTGGCAGAAGGAGTCCACTCCGACTCCCCTGGCCTCTCCTGTGCTCATTATCACCCCAAAGCCTGCTCCAGTGAGGCGCCTTAAAATAGACTCCCTTACACCACATGAGGTTGGCAAGAATGAACTATTAGTGATAAGCTCAGGTTCCCAAATGGCAGTTGCACATCCATTTCATCCTGTGAAATCAGTTGAGTTCTTACCTCAGGCCACACTCGCCTCTAAATGGCTCTTCACCGTGGCTCTATCCTCTGTCCTTCCAAGCCGCAGTCCATAACTACTATGCCTCTTCTCTGGCTGCACGCATACTGTAACCTTCTCACAAAGAGCATACAAAAGTTGTTGAAGCTCTACCAATTTTGTCATGGGTCAAAAGGGTAAGTTAGCCCAAAAGGACAACTCCTGTGATCCAGAGAGGCCTGTCTACCTCTCCCCTTCTATTGGACCTCTGAGATGCATAGAGAACCCCTCTGATGATGAATCTGAAGGTGGTTATGTAGACGTTGGCCATTATATACTAGGTTCCGCAAGTGAAGCGGAAATACCAGACTGGTTGAGCCCTGAAAGAGTTGACATGTCACATTACCCCGTAGAACCTATCTTTGTCAAGTGCCGGGTGTTTTGAGGCTATTGATACTACCAGTGATACTAAAAAAGTCATTGCCACGCTAATTTAATCTACTCAGCAGGCCCACATGCTACAATCCATAAAAGAAAATACCCTAACACTGCTCATAGACTGGCATCCACTTTCCATATTAAGGAAAATCTAGCTCTCTCCCTTAACCTTGGGGGACCCTAACCAAGGTGGAGGTTATCATCAACTGGGTATGGGTCCTAGCTATCCTTGACACTGGCTCTACAGTGAACGTTGTTTCGTCAAAACTAATTAAAAAGATCAAGCTGGTCTCTGACCGCAATACCCAAGAGTTTGGGACTGCTGGTCCCAATAACACTTGTGCCATTGGGGCGTAACCTTTCTCCCCATTCGATTTAGGAATTTTATCCTCTCATCCAGAGCGGTGGCTTTATCTAGTACCACTTATGACCTTCTCATTGGAACTCAATTTATGCTCAAGTAAGACGGGATCATTACCTGAAGCAGGTCCATCTTCCCCTATTAATTAAAAAGTTCTCTTGATTCTATATTTATTTGGCGAAGGTCAACCAGGGGACAAGCACTTCTGATATAGTGAGAAAACTTTTAAAATTCGACAATCAAAGACACCCTAGAGGGTTCAAGGCCCCTCTTGTTGTCTCCAGGATCACCAAGATTAGGATGGTAGGGAAGGGGAGTTATGCTGGATTATTCTTGGATGCAGCCTGTGTGAAGGAAAGGATCAACTTTTAGGAACCATATGGGAACCATGCGTTGACTGTCCTTCTGTTATGGGGGTCATATGTCCAAACAGCCATGTTTGGAAATGTTCCAATATATGGCTGTGGAAGCGATGAATGGCTTCTTGGATTGTTGGCGCTGCTCCTGTGAACGATTCCAATACCATTGTATGTATCGTCCATAGTGCTATTGCTACTATTAGCGCCCTGAGAGATGGGTGGATAGGAGAGTCCATGTTTATAGCGAACATGTTCCTTGCTAGGCTGAATGGATGGCAGTTTTCTTGGCGGAAAGGCACATGGCCTCTTTCCATACCGCCACTGATGTTGGGCATTGTTCTAAACGGTGGGCTAGGCTTCCATACTGACCACATATTGCACATGAGGTGTGATTGGCGTTTGACCATTCAGCTGTTTGGTATACTCTCCTCATGCACCTCCATACATGTGCTCTTATCCTGGGTGGAGTAGAGGGTGATGTGTGTATCTCCATACTCTTCTTTGAGTCTCCAGGTTGTAGGGTATGTCCATATGATCCAGGTAATCTATCCTGGCTATGGTATTTGGACTTTTGGTTATTATATTGTCTGTGACTATTTGATCATTGACCTCCTGTCTGTGAGTTAGCCTTGGGAGTCCTCGGTGACTGGTTTAGTCATTTCTGAGAATCTGACATGTCGCTCTTCTTACGGCTAGGAGTATTTTTTTGAAATGTGCAGGGTTACCGTGTGGTCCTGCAGCTGTGGGATGGGATGCCAGATACTTGATTAATGTGTTTGGTGATCTGGGTTTCTTAATTGTAGTGCACATGTGAAGTTATATCTTGCTGTTCTTGCCCAGTGTGTATCTGGAAGATTTGGGCTAGTCACCTGAGCTATCCAGGATCCCAGTATATGGGTTGCTTGCTCTACGTAATTAGTAAGCCCCATACCTCCATTCCTTCTAGAGCCAAATAGAGTTTTGAGGCGTACAGGGGGTTGTGGTTTGGACCATAGCCATCCTTATAATAGGGCGTGGACTGTGTTGAAGAAAGATGGAGAGAAAGCGATTGCATGGGCCGTGAACCATATGATTGATAGAATCATAGTATTGGCTACTGTGACCCTTCCTGTTAGACCTGCTTGGTGTCCATGTAAGGAGGCAATGCGTTTTGTTATTTTGTCCAATAATTGATTTTCCATCATGGAGTTAGCGTAACCTCCTGCTTCCAACCATACTCCCAAGTGACAAACAGGGCCAGCCGTTGGCTTGGTGATGAATGGAAGTTTCAGTGAGGTTGTTGCTAATTTTCGCCTCCTATGTCTAGTCAGGAGTCTTGATGTTGTACTTAGCTTGTTGGCCCTGTGTAGATGGCATCCACTGGGTCTGATATTTCCCCAGGAGTATAATTTCCGTTTTCTCAGTGTTAAGTGATGCGTTACTTATGGCTGAATAGTCTTGTATTATCTTCTCAATTCTGAAAGCGTCCTGATTGTTGGATATGCCCACCACACAATCATCAGCGAAGGCCATCATTTTGACTGGTGGTTGGCCCTTGACGTTGATTCCTTTGAGCAGTGTGTTTGTATTTCGGATTGGGGTCTAGGCTAAATTTGTAGAGTAGAAGGCTTAGGGGTCTCCTTGTTTTAGTCCTCTCTGTGGGATAACTAAGATTGTTAAGAAGCCCTGCTCTGCACGGCCATAGTCCCAGACTCTGTAAACAACATTACCCAGTTTATAAATCTATTTGGAAGCTTGAATTTTGAAGGCAGGCTGAGATGAGTCCAGTTCACCCTGTCATATGCCTCTTTGTTGGTCTAAAAGACAAGTGCTCCAGAGGTTTTGAACTGGAAGACATTTGCAACTGTGTGGATGTTATCCCATATGGATCTTCTTGTGACAAATCCATATTGTGTTGGGGATATCACATCAGTTGCAATTTCTCCTAGTCGTTTAGCCATAATTTTTGTGAAAATTTTTGTATCTTTGTTGGTTAGGGAAATTGGGTGCTGGTGGATGAGTCTAATCTGTCTCTTTCTTAAATAAAGTGACCGTGTAATTCTTTTCCTGGTTTGGAAGGTGTTTCCATAATACACTTTGTTCATTGAAGTTAGAAGGGAAAGTTAGAGATTTAGTAAAAAATTTTAAAATAAAATTCATAGGGGGTCCCCCCGGGGCCCAAAGGGATTTTTCTTTTGGGGTATGCGTACTACCCTTTCCCCCAAAATTTCCTTTAGGGTATTAGGTTAATCAAATTGTTATTTTGAGCTGTTTCTTTTGTGTTTTCAAGGAATTTTTCAATTTTTTTTGGGTTTTACTGGATCCCGGGTATATACAATTTTGTATAAAACCGAAATTCGGGGCCCACTTATTTTGTTTCTGCTTGGTTTGTCCCGTCAACGGACCTGTGTCGCCCCAACCCGGCAGGAATCGGGGAAAAAATAGCTTGGCAATTTCTCCAAAATTTTTTTTTGCCTTTTTATTGGACTCCAACTTTTAGTGTTTGGCCGCAGGGTTTTTGCCCAGAAAAAACCCCCGCCCATTTTCAACCCCTCCGGGGATGTATCCTGTGCTTGGTACATTGTTTTCTAGATGGTTAATTTCAGCCAATGTGTGTTTGATAATGGATGAAACTGCCCTGTGTCTTCTAGATGATATATGTTTAATTTGTTGGGTTGTTGATTTTTGAAGTTTTCCCAGGTGGTTAGTGGGTTCGAGCAAAAGGTGTTTGAAAATCCCAGGTTGAGGATATTTTCCTCCATCCAGGATTGATTTTCTGAGTCGGCTAAACTTTCTGGCGTATTCTGCACCATTGGGGTGCTTGGGTACATGGTTCCGCCAGTTTGTAAGACACTGAAACAAGCTGATGGATTTGGAGAATTCAATTTTATGATTTAATTTTTTTGAATTTGGTGACAGAAAATTATTGGTGCAAGTATCAGGTCCTCCTTGACACTTAGAGACAAGTGTACCATTGTGTACAAGTGGGCGTGTCATGTTTTGTAGCAGGGATTGCCTTTTTGGCTTTGGATCATATAGTCCCTAAGGTGGCCTTTAGTACTTGGAGTTCCACTTGCCCTTGTAATGTCTCCGTTGTGTATGGCCATCAGTCCATCTCTGGGTTAATCCAGCAGTTCATGCCTTCCATTATAAAAGTATTTTCTGGTAGATTTAGTTGTGTTAGGGATGTGAGATATTTCTCTTTGGTCTTGTTCACTGTTCGGGGGTGTACACACTGGCTATTGTGTGCACTTCTGTGTGCCATGAGAAAGTTACAGCGAGTACGCAGCCATCCAGGAACAAATCTTTTGTTAATAAATTTAAAGTTTTGGTTCACACGTACTATCACCCCACAGTGGAGTGACCAAAACGATATTGTTGGGAGGAGCATTTTTTCCCATGCCTCCTCTTCTCCCTGTGGATAGTGGGTTTCCTGCACTGCCAGGATATCCACAGGTGGGTTGTAGGAGACTCAACTTCTTGGCCCGGGATGTTAAGGCCTTGAGTCCCGCTATGTTCAGCATCCTATCACTACTGAGACACCTGATGCGCCTCAGAGCCGGTTATCAGGGCTTCCCGGCCCTATTCCCTCGCTCATATTTCTCTCCACTGCACCTTTGCTGCGGAGAGCATAACCATGAGTAGAAGTTGGGGGTGTATTCTGCCCCTTTCATCGCTACAGTTTCGCTCCTCCTTGGCTTTGCTTGGTTTCAATATGTTATTGTGGTGCACTTGTGGGTTTTTAATGGATACATTATTTTCTTGCACATTCCATTTTTGATTTTCCTTCCTGATTGGGTTAAATTCCGCAATTTCTGGGGGTGCACTGAACCCCAATTTTGCTGCATTCATTTCTGAATTGGGTTCCGCCAAATTCAAACTGGTCAGATTGGGTGTATGGTTTTCCGCGGGATCTAATTGGTTCATGGACTCAAATTCCTCCATGTCTTCCTAGATCTGCTCCAGTGATATAGTTGATTCCGCTGCCTTTGCCTTGGATGCAGCCAGATTGTGAGCTTGTTTGGTCATTTTTTTGTTCTTTTGGGGAAATAGGTCAATTATTTTATGTTGCCCATGTTCTCCCCAGTTGAAGGCTTGTGTATCCATAATTTTGATGTACTCTGAGTTGTCTTCACCCATTTCCTCCTCACAGAATTGCATTTCTCTCAGGCCTTCTTTTATGGGGCAAGCATGAATCTTGTGCCCAAAGGCCTGGCAATGGTTGCAAATGGGGTGCGCTTTCCACTGTTGTGCAGAACAGCTGGGATTTTTTCCCATCAATTGTAAAGGATGCAATGTGGGGGATTTTTGTCTTATCCTCTACTAAATCCTGGTTTGGTGAAATTATTGCTATTGCCTTCCCCATGCTAAGGGTCAGCATCAGCTGGAATCATTGCATTTCAAATTGTTTAATTTCTCTGTAGGCTTGCAAGCCTTCTTGGAGATGACTTTCAACTACTGTGCGCGCCATTGTGGTCAGAAGATAGTCAAAATTATGAAAATGTTTTTGGATTCAGTCCAATGGGTGAGTTTGGTTGGGACCAATTGCTGTTCATTGGGAAGGTTGAGTACCACTCTGACCTTCACTGCTTCATTTGCTTCTTATACAGTTTTGAACCTGAGATCTACCCAACCTCTGCGGATAGTATGGGTTGTTAAGTACACCACATGCAGGAAAATTTTTTGTTGGGATTTGCTGGACTTTTCCCATATTGTCAGTGTTTCTATGCCCAGGAAAACTTGTATCCTGTGTTCCACTGATGACAGTGGTTGAGATTGGGATACTTCCAATTAGCTGCAGTATTTTACCAAAAAATTGATGAAACCCGTGGGAGGCGCCACCTTGGGTTTTTTATTTTTGCTAATATATTTTCGTTTTTACCTGTGCGCTTAGTACCTTTGGGTGGTGCAGGTCTGGGTCCGCTGCCCTTTACCACGTTCGCCCAGCTCTTTACCTTTATTATTCATACTTTATCTCACCTGGTGTTAATTATCAAATTACGCTGTTTGAATCAAATTATATTACTAAAAGTGATAGTAACAGAAAGAAAAGTAGTTCTCTTGATTCTAAATAACAATAATTTAAATAAAAAGAGTACACTTTTTAATTGAGTATCCTTCCTATGCCTTACCTTTGCATTATACTATAATGGGCAGAATATAAATAAGTTACTAGACTCTGTGGACGCGCTAAAGGCATCTTTTTTATGCGTCAGAGGAGATAGTAGTTAAAGCGGGTGAACAGAAGGTGTTTGACACCAAGATTACCTTGCAGCTCCCCACGACTGCCTATTGCATATCACAAGCATTGAGGGGATAAGCTTTTAGAGTTTTGAGTTCTACCAAGTGTATTAAACCCAGCCTACCAACGACCCATCAATATCCTGCTGAGGAATATTACCAAGAAGGACATGGTCATAAAGAAGCGTCAGGAGATTGGAAAGGCCTACCGATCCTAATTGAGGACATCCACTGAGTCCATTGTATTGAATCTATTTTAGACATGAGCTTACCTATGAATCAAACTTTATGTACATTGCCTGACGTTCATATATCAAATGATCTAACCCCCACTGAGCTAAAAAAAAGTCCACGCTTTACTGGAATCCTACAGTGACATCTTCTCTGAGTCTGATACTGACTATGGCCTTATGAAGGATTGGAGCCATACCATTGATTTTGGTGATGTCCATTGTAAGGAGAGTGTCTATAACTCTCCTGTTTCCAGCGTGGTGGTGCTCGGTGCACAGAGCCAATGCATAAAAACTAGCCATTAGTACTAAAGTTACTAGCGCTCAGCAGAGAGGCTGAAACAATAATAACTAAAACCAAGAAATGCGATTAGAACCATCCAAAAACGACGCGGTGCACAAGGAGAGAAGGGGTAAATAGCCCAGGTTGGAGGGTACCTGGGCGAACCATTGGTGCACGTGGGGAAAATCTGATTGAGTTTGTAATTGATTGGTTAATGAGGTGTGAGACCTCCATGAAGGGGTCCACGCACAGAATTGTACACAACATTTTAATAAAATGGGGAAAAAATGGGAAATCTTTTTATTTGGGAATTCAACCAACAAGGAATATTGGTCAGGGAAAACATATTTAAGCTCAGACGGTGGAATACGAGATGTGCTGCAGTGGGCCCAAGAACTAACCCACCAATAGGGCAACGCTGCCATCTGAATTGGTGGAATAAGCCAAAACTGACTTCACTTGAGCGATTGATTGAATTTGGATTTGACCCAAATGCATGTTTTGTAAATGGAATGGGTTTTAAAACCCCATTCCTCAACAAACTGAATTAAACCATCCGCGTTAATTTGGTAGGCCAACCGTTTTAACGCCTAAACTGATGTAAGGGGCTGGGCACTTGGAACCCCATTAGTACCAACCTGGGCATAAATTGCCTGTACCCAGCGTTGGTCTAGGGTATGCTTCAGGTCTGGGAGGCCACAACAATTTCACCTTTTGGGCCTCCTGGCGCCCAGCCTTATCTTTTGGGTCAGTCCCTACTATGATGTCATGGGACCATGACATTACCCTCTCCCTCCCAATGGGGCTCAACCCCCTCCAGGGGCTTGCGCAAGGAAAAGTTCTTGTGGGCAGGGGTCAACTTCATGGTAGCAACGGTCAGTTTGGGTTGAGATCCAGCAGCCTGGGGGAATTGCTCATGGAAGGCTTTAATCAGATCATGGGCATGCACACAGTCACGTGCTGGAACTCAACTGTTCTCTGCAGCGTCAAAGCCATTCCAGGATACCAGTTACTCCAGTCTTCTTTTAACTCGGCGGGCGGCAACTATTTCTTCCACCTCCCACTATGGCGCCCCATCCATGAGATAGGCCTCACAAGTCTCTAGTAGAGGCTCTCAAACAACGTCAGTTTGCTCTCATGAAACACTGAGAAGATCTGAAATGAAGGGGGAAGATCTAGCTGGCATGAGGCATGGCCCACCTTTCTAACAACGCGGTAAGGGCCAATCCTCTTTGGACCTAGATTCTTGCATGGCTGCTTGATAGGGATGTTACAAGCATCAAGCATCACGAGATCCCCTTCCTTGTATGCAGAACCCACTCGGCGCTTCCCATAAGTGTTCTCCTTATACACTCGCATTGCCGCCTCCAAGCTTGTGGAAACCCCATGGTGGAACTTCTTGATTGTCTTGTTAAATTCCACCACCGCTTCAACCTTAGACCCACAGCTGGGCTCCATGTTAAAGGCGGTTAAAGCCATGGTTGGTAAAAGGGGAACAACCAATCAAAGAGTGCAAATTGTTGTTGTAGCTAAACTGGGTTATGGGAAGATGAGAAACCCAATCAGAATGATCTGTAGCGGTGTAACACCGCAGGGGTGTTCAGGCACTGGTTCAATCGTTCAGTCTGCCCATCTGATTGGGGGGGGATAGGCAGTTGAACGGAAAGGGCGAATCTGAGGTCAACACACAACTCTTCCAAAAATGGGCGTAAACTGAGGGGCCCCAGTCGCTGATGATTTCTTGGGGAACCCCATGAAGTGCAAACACATGGGTGGCGAAAAGCCTAGACATCTCAGCAGCGGTTATAGTAGTTCTGCAAGGAATAAAGTGGGAAATTTTTGTGAACTGGTCCGCCACCACCATGATAGCATCATAACCATCCAAGGCTGGTAATTTCACAATGAAATCAACTGATATGGAAGTCCAGGGCCCATCAGACTTTTGGACTGGTACCAACAACCCTGCTAAAGGTTGACGATTGGGTTTTATCTGGTTGCAGACCAAGAACTCCTTACAGTACCACCTCACCTGAGCAGGCAAGTCCTTCCAATTGTAGGTGCGATGTATCACCTCCAAAGTCTTTGATTTCCCAGGATGACCAATGGTGATCCCATCAAGATGGTCCTAAATGATTTCCAGGCGCAGTGGACCACCAGGTACCCAGAGGCTCCCCTGAAACCACACCATCTCATACTTTACGTGATAACCCCTGTATAGGTTGTCTTGATTTAAAACGCTCTTAGCAAGTACCATAGTATATTCGCCCAACAGCGGCTGAGAAAGGACAAACCTTTCTGAACATACCATATTCCTCCGCATTTTCCAAAGTGCAAGCTCAGGCCCGTTGGCCAAGGGAGAGGGAAAATGTGACAAAATTTTCTTTAAGATCATCACCTGTGTTTTGTGGACTTCTACCTCCTTGGGATCAGGTGCTAAAGCAGGGTCGCGGCTCAAAGCATCCACCAAACCATTATCCTTGCCCTTGGTGAACTCATACGTGAATGCAAATTGGGCAAAGGTCTCATGCCAACAGGTCTGCCGTGGGGTTAGGAAAGGAGGGGCACAGTAGTACAGCAAGGCACTGTGATCTGTATGTACATGGAATGGTTGGGTAGAGCCATGCAAGTGGTGACGCCAATAAGTCAGCGCCTCCACCACTACTAATAACTCTTTGTCGTAAATGGTGTAATTCAACTATGACAGAGATGTTTTTCTAGAAAAATATCCCACAGGATGCTCTATCTTATCTTCACATACTTGTAACAAGGCAGCCGCTATGGCAAAGTTGGAGGCATCAGTAGACATAATGAACTCCTGTGAAGGGTCAACATGGTGAAGAACAGATGTGGACAACAGAGTGCACTTTATTGATTGGAAAGCATCCTCCAAAACGGGGGACCACTGAAGCACATTGGAACCTCTAGTCTTGTATAAGGGAGCCACCACCTCAGAAAGATTGGGAGTGAACTTCTTGAGGAACGTACACGTCCCCAAAAAGCTCCTCAATTCCTTGACCGAGGTGGGGTAGGCCACTCACAAATAGCCTTCTCCTTGTCTGGAGTTATCATGTGTCCCTGGTCAAAACACGACGTTGCCCAGAAAAGTGACCTGGGACTTGAAAAATTCACACTTGATAATCCATAGCGTCAGGCTGGCTGCCTTTAACCTCTCTACCACTTTTCCAAAGGTGTACTGCATGGGACTCCTGATAAGGGGAAAACACCAGAATATCATCCAATAGGCAACCGCGCATACTCCCAACAAGTCCCCCAACACTGCATCAATGCGGCGTTGAAAGATAGCAGGGGCATATTTAAGCCAAAGGGCATGACCCGAAACTGTAAGATTTTTTTCTACTACAGAATGTGGTTAACCACTCTTGTCCTTTTTAATCCGGATCTGATTGAACGCATTGAAGAAATCTAGATTGGAAAAGACCTTCGCCTTTTCCACATAGCGTGCAATCTGTAAATCCGTAGGGATGGGATGGAGGTCTGGAATTTTTACGTTATTGAGGTTCCCATAGTCTACGCAGGGGCTTAGAGTACCATCCGCCTTCTCAACAAAGAGAAGTGGGGAGAAAACAGGGGAGGTCCTCTGAAAAATCGCACCTTTAGCTAGCTGTTCCTTCACCCACACATCCAACGCCTCTTCCTCCCGGACAGTCAATGGGTAAATAGGGGAAGATATACGCACCCAATCCACAGTGAACTTAAAGTCACAATCAAATTCAGAATGTCCAGGAAGTGTGTTAGCGGATGCTGCATCAAAAGAAGATTCCAACCCCTCCAGACAGGACGGTAGGGGAACCTCCACATAGGCCTTCTGCAAAGGGACAAGATGATGTAAGGGAATATTGGGCCAATGAGGTAATTTGCCCTGGGCGTTGTCCTCTGACAAAGGAACAATCAACTGTTGACCATTTGCCAAAGACAAGGAGAGAATGTTTTCTCTCAAATTATTCCTGACGTCAAACTTTCTCCACCACTCTACACCCAAAATAATGGGTACAAGAGGTTTCAGATACCTTGAAAATAGTTGGACAGAAGATAGGCGCCCACCTGATAGTCCACTAACCCCATGACATTCAGTGTAGGGATACCTTGAGAAGCCCCACCTCTAACCATACCACCTGGGGGAGTAACTTAACTCAAGGTATTCAGCAAGGTCACGGTCAATAAAATTGTTAGAGGCACTGGTATCCACTAAAATGGTTTTGATGAACTTCCCCAAATGGGATGTAAGGGTAGCAGTCAATGAAAAGTATCCAGAATGGGATTTATTCAAAGCAGAAAACGCCGCCACTTCACCTGAAAATTCTTCCTCTAGCTCAAGCAAGCCAACAGGGTATTTTTTGGAATCATAGAAAGGGGATGGATAGTTGGCCACTCTTACTATTGAGGCCACATACCCCTCCATGCCTTCTGCAAGTGCATAAACATTTTCATATTGTAAGCGCAGTTCTTTTTCAACTTCCTGAGTGCTGTGAATCATGGAAGAGTTCAAATGGGGATCTTTTTGTGTGATTCCATAAACAGAAATGGGTTCCAGATCTGAGCCAAGAGAGGGACAATATGGTTCAGAGGTATATATCAGGGTTTCATTATAAAACGCGTTTTTAGATGCGAATGACCCTATCCCTAAACTGTGATGGAATGCCCAACGTTATCCATGGCCAACACACCCAGGCACATCTGCTCCATTTCTGACAGCATCAGCTGAACGGGCGGGCAAAAGGAAACTCATTTAATTTGAAAGTGACAAATTCGCGGATAGTTGGGGAATCACAACCTTTGGACCTCGAAGCATCCATATCCACCAGGTATGAGCACAAATGGTGGATATTTATCAGTTGGCAGCAACCATAATAGCACCGAGTTGCTCCAACCATTGGGAAAAATAGGAAGCTGCGGTGTGGATAACAACAGCCAACTTCCACAGCTGGCGCCCACTGTTCCCACTTCAGAAAAGATCTACATGGAAAAAGTTTGTGCACATAGAGTTAGGGGTTGGTTGACTAATGTAAGGAGAGTGTCTATAACTCTCCTGTTTCCAGTGTGGTGATGCTCGGTGCACAGAGCCAATGCATGAAAACTAGCCATTAGTACTAAAGTTACTAGCGCCCAGCAGAGAGAGGCTGAAACAATAATAACTAAAACCAAGAAATGTGATTAAGAACCATCCAAAAATGACGCAGTGCACAAGGAGAGAAGGGGTAAACGGCCCAGGCTGGAGGGTACCTGGGCGAACTAATGGTGCACGTGAGGAAAATCTGATTGAGTTTAAAATGGATTGGTTAATGAGGTGCGAGACCTCTGCGAAGGGGTCCACGCACAGGATCATACATTATAACATTTTAATAAAATGGGGAAAAAAGGACATTTGAATTCAGGAAGTCGACCAACAAGGAATGTTGGTCAGGGAAAACATATTTAAGCTTGGATGGGGGAATATGAGATGTGCTGCAGTGGGCCCAAGCACTGACCCACCAATAGGGCAATGCTGCCATCCAAATTGGTGGAATAAGCCAAAACAACTTCACTTGAGCGATCAATTGAAGTTTATTTGACCCAAATGTGTTGTTTTTTAAATGGAACGGGTTTCAAAACCCCTTTCCTCAACAAACTGAATAGAATCATCTGCATTAATTCAGTAGGCCATCCGTTTAACGCCTGGATGAATGTAAGGGGCTGGGCACTTAGCACCCCACTAGTACCAACCTGGACATATTTTGCCCATACCCAGCGTTGGTCTAGGGTATGCTTCAGTTCTGGGAGGCCTTGTAATTTCACCTTCTGGGCCTCTGGTGCCCAGCCTTATCCTTTGGGTCAGTCCCTACTATGATGTCATGAGACCATGACATCCATAATATAATAATTCAAGCCTTATTAGAAATCAAAAATTGAAGAGCTCCAGATGAGGACGGAGCTTTAATAGTTACTGGAAGGGGGCTGCTGGTGCCTTTTCAAAGCCTGCAGTCATCTCTTCTTTTGCTAATAAAGAAGAAGAATGGGGTCATCAGGTAGTTATGGACTACCGCAAGTGGAAAAACTCACCAAAAAGGGTAGCTACCCTATTTTCCAAATTAACGACGCTCTGGCTCAACTTTCCAAACCCAAGGTCTTCTACACCATGGACCTAGCTAGTGGATACTGGCAGATAGACCTTTCTCCACAAGACCAGGAAAAATTTGCGCTTATCTGGAGTGAAGGTTTATTTCAATCCACCAGCTGCCTCTGGGGTTGTGCAATGCGCCTGCCACTTTCCACCGGGCCATGGATCACATTATGCAGGATCTTAAGTTGAGTTGTGTAGTCTATCTTGATGACATCACCTTTTCTCTAAAACCTTCAATGAGCATCTTACGCATCTAAGGGATGTATTTCAACGCTTGCAGGAATCCAATATAAAGGTCAAGCTCTCTAAAAATACGTTTTCCATACAAAATTGAATTTCTGGGACATGTCATCTCACAAGATGGGATTAAACCTCTCCACGATAAAGGTTGAAGCTATAGCTAAGATTTCTGCCCCAAAAACCCTATGCAATATCCAGGTATTTTTTGGGTGTTATGGGGTATTACCATCAATTTATCCCAAAATCACCCACCTCAGCGAACCCATGTACGCCACTTAGCTAAGAGCACTACTTTCCTCTGCGGAGCAGAACAAAAGCTGCATTTGAGATGCTAAAAAGTTACTGCAGCAACAGCCAATCCTACGCCACCCCAACTATGGTAAACCCTTCATGTTGTTTACTGTTGCCTCTAACTATGCTGTTGGAGCTATCTTGGCTCAATTGGATGAGCTTAAGGTTGATCATCCCGTTTTGTACTTCAGAAAGATGCTTTCTAAGGCATAAAGCAACTATAGCGTCACTGAGAAGGGATCCTTGCCATATTGATCACTGTCAAATATTACCACCCTTTCAAATATATGGGACTTCATTCAAAGTGATCACTGACTCCGCCTCCATAAAATGGTTGCAGAATATAAAGGACCCCACTGAATGGCTGGCTCGCTGGGCTCTGAAGCTCCATAACTATGATATGACAACTGAGCATCAGGCTGGAACTCACCACATGAGTGTAGATGGGTTGATATGGCTGCCTGTTCTTCACTTAGACAATAGTGAATCTGAGAGGCTAAATGACCTTTTAATGACCCCTGACGCTTGGGCGGATGAGGATGACCCATTCAGAAGATGCTAGCTTGACACTCCTGCAACACTAAGGTGAATAATGGGAAGCTATACAAAAAAGTAGGGGTGAACTAGTTCCCTACCTCTGACCATCAGAGCGAGTACCCGTCATTATGGAGTCTCATGCCATCCTAGGGCATAGAAGAGTGCGGAAAACCTATGAGTGGGTGAAAGGATGCTACTAATGGGAGGGTGACATAGAGACCATATCAAAGTCCTGGACGCCAGTATGACATGCAAAAAGCAATACAGCTTTAAAACCAGGTATCAATGTCAGCCTACCACTCCTCAACAGCCCTTTTTACACAATAAGCCTAAATGTGGTTGGTCCTTTACCCCAAACTTTGGGTGATAATCGATATATATTGGTAAGGATTGATCACTTTACCAAATGGTTTGAGGCTGTGGCTCTTCCAGCTCTGACGGTTGAAGCCACTGCCAATTTCCTCCACCAGTTCATCTACACTAGCCATGGTTACCCCCAGGTTCTTCTCTGTGATAATAGTAAAACTTCACCTCCAGAGTGGTCAAGCTTCTAGCCACCTCTATGGGAGCCCAGCAACTCTTCTCGGCCTGTTACAACACTTCAACCAATGGTACTTATTAAAGAGCTAACTAAACTTGGTCTTTATCTTAAGAAAGATAGCTACTTCAGACCCTCTTCTGGGATCTATATCTGCCCAGTGCCCTCATAGCCTACCGTATAAGTTACCATTGGATCCTCAAGATGTCTCCTTTCCATGTGTTGTATGTCTGAGAACCTAATGTGCCTGCTTTACTAGCCAAAAATGTTTTCTAAACTATTACTGATGATCTTGATCAAGCCATGACGAAGCTGGCCTAGCATATCATCCTATTACAGTCTGAGGCTATCACTAATTTAGAAAAAAATGTCACTAAGGAGGGCTAATCTGCTAATGAGCTTTGGCCACCTCTCCCTCACTTCCAAGTTTTAGACTTGATACTTTTTATATCACAACTGTATCATGCCTAAAAGGGAAAAGCTTATTCCATCTAAGAAGGGCCTTGTAAGTCTCAGGGAGTGTCCTTTGGCTCTTGATCGAGCTATCTTTCCATTCCCAAGCATGAAAACACCAAAGAGGATGGTGGTACCCTCATCACCCAGGGCAATATCGCCCACGTAGTTGATGAGTGATGGGTGACAGCTCGCCCGCTTCAGATCACACCCCCAATTTCCTCACTCACCTTGGCAGAACTGTTGCTGGGAGTCAGTGAAATTTGTGCTGAGATTATTGAACTGAAATCAGTCAGATCTAATTTGGGCGGCAATTGGGCTGATGGCTGAAATTTGAATGGCTATAAAAACATGAAGAATGAAATATCAGCTGGATCACCCGACAGTTCTGATTTAACTCCAAAATCAGCAGAACAAATATTGGGCGCCATTGGCGAGAGTTCAAAACCCCCAATAGTAATTCGGGCGTTGTGCCTGATGGGCCCCTATTGACTGAATGAATGGTTAATTGACTGAGTGTGGGCAGGTTGGCCATCCCAAACCCGTTCCTAACCAAATGGTCCCATCCCTATATGGGATGGCCTTGGAAGATTCCCATCACTCATTGGGCCAAATGCCATCATGCTAACTGTCAGAAACATAATTGACCCCTGGTCCAAAAATTTGAGATTGAACTGACAGAGACTTGGCCCACCGCCAAATTTTGCGATGACAGTTCCCAAAGAACAAACCTCCCCTCTACCATCCGATTCACCAGTTAGGCCGAGTTTGTGGATCCTGACCACGTTTTTACCAATTGACCACTATTTAATCAGTTTCAAGGAACTGAGAAGATTGTTGGTCGATTTTTCTTACTTTATTTCCCAAATAAAAATTTTATTGAAAAACCCCAAATTTTTATCTCCTTCCTTTCAACCACATTCCATATGGTATTTAACTGGTGGTCTGCCACTCTGCACTTTGGGTGGGCCTTACCAATCATCTTGGTTACTATGATTCCCTCTATCACCAATTGGGCTCAACAAGTCCAAAATTTTTGGCTACAACCCGGTTCTCATGACCTTTTGGCAGCAATATACAGGGATTTTATGGCCCTATGTTCGCCAACTACAAGAGAAAATTTACCTCTCTATTACCCCCAACAAAATGGTCTTAACCAACAAGAATCTCGCAGAAACTATCCCAGTAGTTTCCACCCCTGTGACCAGAACCCCTGGGTCTGAAATATATTCAGTGTGGTTTGCTGTTGGGATACTCCTAACCCTGACGTTTCGCCACCATTTTGTGGTATCCTATTTCCCAGCTCCATATCAAGTCATACAGTCAGCAATGCCTCTGGCATTCTGGCTTGCTTTCTGGATGCTTATGCATCCCAACTGGCAGGCTGGTCTAAACTTCTTCTGCCGTTTCCATGACATAATTGACCAACCATTACTTCCAGCCACTTCCGCCTTAGTTTTTGAATTTGGCGCTGCAGTGGTTACTCTCTACCAGTTGAATGTGCAATCAGCTGTATGCTGTTTGTTGCTTATTTGGTCACTCTCTGACTTTGGGAGGAGCATCCGCTCTATTTTGGTTAAAACCTTCAAGCTACCCAAGAGGTGAAGATTGCATCTCCTCCTATTTCCTCTGGTCTGGGGAAAATATTGAGTATCCCTTCCCAAGAATTCGTCAATCAGGTTCTGGACGCACTCACCGAAGTACAAATGCGCATAACAATTGCACTCAATAACGCTTCTGCGATATCTCAGGCCCAACAAGGTCTCGCATTGTTAGATGCCATGGACGGGGAGGCTCGTCGCTGGGTGAGAAGTCTTTTGTGTTCTTCCACACAAAAAGGAGACCCTGCCTCCCTGATGGCTGTTGTATTGGCCGCCTTGAACCCCCTCTTATCCCAATCAGACAATTTATTTAAACTGCTCTTTTCCATGACCAAAGCCCCTAGTTTGGCTTCTCTGATCTCTACCTTTCGTGAGTTTGCTCCCACGATGGAACTATCTATTGACATGCTTCAGGCAGTCTTTAGAGCAAGTTTGGATTTGGTTTCCACTCACCACGTGGTTTGGTCTACCACCCAAGGATCAATAGATCAAATAGGCGTCACTGCAACTACTATCAAAGCTTTGCCTCGCCACGTTTCCTCGTATCAGAAAGGGAATTTTATGATAGGATTTCCTAGTGATGGCACAGATGATGTGCCCAACACTAAAATGGTAGCGGACATGGGTTCCAACCCTCCTGGAACTCCCGAGTCCAAGTTAGCATTCCCAGAGATAAACTTTAATATCTCTGTTCAAGCCCAGACAAAGGCAATGATTAGCCCAGTCCTGGTCCTCCCAATTTTCGTTCCAACTAAGAATCCTGACCCTGTTCCTGACCCACCTATCATTTTTTCAGTCGCCCATGAGTCAGTCATATCTCCCAATAAACAAAATTCCGCTTATTTCCTTGTACCCATGGGAATTAGTATCAGTTCCCACCATGTCTCCTTCAAAGCTCTGGTGGATACCGGAGCAGCGGGGAACTTCATGAGGTAGAGTTGGCACAATAACTAAAACTGGATATGGATGTGGGCTCCTCAGTAATGGTGGCCTCCTCCACTTATCAGTCTTCATATGTTGTTCACCGACTGATATACTTCTCAATTCACTAATATAACTTCTGCGATTGTTTTTTGGCCATGCCAAACCTGGTATTTCCGGTGATCTTGGGGGTGGCATGGTGGTGCTGACAACATGTAAGTATTCATTTGGAATCAAATATGTTATCATTTGCTAATGATGATTCAGAGGGAGAGTTCCCTCTGATCAACACCCTTGAGAAAATCCAAGGAACCAGCTCTATCACCACCCTAGTGACTTCCGCGGGCATTCCGGCTGAGTTTCCTGAAAATTTAATGCCATATTGCAGAATTTTTGACATGGAAAAGGTGGACCGTCTGCCAAAACATACTAGATATGATTGTGGATTTCAGACAACCATGGAATTGGTGAACATCAATTGCCCGTTGTATCCCCATATAATGGAAGAAGAAGTTGCACTCAATGCCTGGTTGGATGATATGTTAAAAAAAGGCTGGTTGTTTAAAGAAATGTCTCCCGTCGCTTCCCCTATTGTCTTTGCAAGAAAATCGGATGGATCGCTCCACCCTTGCATAGATTATGGTAACCTGAACAAAATCACAGTTACAGACCCCTACCCATTGCCCCTGGAGCAGACAATCAGACAGGCAATTTCCAAATCCCAGATGTTCTCAAAACTCAACCTGGTGAACGCTTTCAATCAGATTTGAGTAATGGAAGGACAAGAATGGCTGACCACAATCTGAACGAGGCGAGGCATTTTCAATTTCGCGTAATGCCCTTTGGGCTGAAAAATGCTCCCGCTACATTTCAATGAATGATCAACATTGCATTAGGAGATCTCCGGTTTTCCTGTGCTATTGCTTATATCAATGATATCCTAGTCCATTCCCCAACTCCTGAGCAACACGCTATCGACTTAGAAGCAGTGGTGGTTGCTTTGCATAAAGCAGGCCTGTTCCTCAAAGCTTCCAAATGCGAGTTTTACAAGGAAGAGGTTACATTTCTTGGAAACTTGGTACTTAAAGAAGGGGTCGCCATCCCCCCAACAAATTAGATGCAATCTGAGAATGTCCAACCCCAACTACACAGAAGCAGCTTCAAAGTTTCTTGGGTACTATCATTTTCCTAAAAAATTTCTCCCGCACTTTCTCAGTTGGCCGCCCCACTCCACCCCCTCACAGGGAAAAACGTACTGTTTGGTTGGACCCCCAAATGCCAGCAGGCGTTCAAATCGATTAAAGAAGTGTTCATGTCTCCTCCCATTTTAAACATGCTAATCCCACCAAACTGTATATCGTTGCAAGTGACGCTTCATAGGTAGCTGTGAGCGCAGTGCTGCTTCAGGACCATGATGGTCTTGAACATCCGGTTGCTTACTTCTCCCAAAAATCCACCACTATGGAGCAGTCCTGGGTCATCTGTGACAAGGAACTGGCCGCTGTTGCTTGGGCATTAACTCATTGGGTACCTGTTGCAGGTGCTCATCATGAGTTAATGGTTTGCACAGATCACCAAGCTCTCTTGTATTTTTGCAAACCCCAAAAATTGGCACACCGGCAAGCCTGAACCTATTGGGACCTGTGCAGTTTTAACTTCAGATATTAATTCGTCAAGGGTGTGCTAAATGTCTTTCCCAATTTCCTAAGCCGTAGTCCCGCTCACTGCCCCTCAGAGCCTGAGCAAGAGGATCTTGTTACCATGATCCCTGCCACTCAAATCCTATCAATCGCTCCCTCCATTGTTTCCTCCACTGCGCTGTCACCCGACAATCCATTATTAGCCCAGGTGCTAGCCGGTCAAATGGCCTGCCCTGAGGGCGTGGGGTTGATTGAACACTTGACTCATTCAAGCCCCAAACATTCCCTATATTCTTTAGAAGAAGGTCTCATCTACTTTCGTTCTTATGTTTGGGTGCCTCCCTCCTTCTGCCTGAACGTATTCCATGCACACCATGATCCCCCCGCAGTCAGACACCCCAGTAACAAGAAATGCATTAACCTGATCAAGCAAACCTTTTAATTGGGCAAGACTGACCAAAGAGGTTCCAACTTGGATCACCAATTGTGTCACTTGTGGTAGGGCCAAGTCAGATTGTTCTGGAAAAAACGGTCTCCTTCACCCTTTACAACAGGCGGAAGGTCCATGGACCTTGGTGTCCATAGATTTCATTGTCAAACTTCCCTGCTCCAATGGTTTCACAGTGGTAATGGTGGTGGTAGATTGCTTTACCAAATTTTCCCTATTCATTCCTTGTACTTCTGTGATTATGTCAGAAGAAATGGCGCGTCTATTCATTCTCCATGTGTTTTTGATGTTCGGCCTTCCCCAGGAAATTGTTAGTGACAGGGGTACCCAGTTTACCACCCAGTTTTGGAGTGAACTCTTGTCAATCCTTAAGATAACCCCCTGTCGATCCACGGCATATCATCCCCAGTCTGACGGCCAGACTGAGCGGGTTAACCAAGTTCTCAAACAGTACTTGCGTTGTTATGCGGTAGTAGCGCAAGATACCTGGGCAATGACCTGCCTCTTTCTCAAATCGTATATAATAATGGGACTCACGCTTCCACAGGTTTCTCACCATATGAAGCAACGTTGGGTTATACCCATCATTCTCAGTTGGGGCCTGCTTGCGACCAGAAGTGCAAGCTGCTGCGGATCATACTGGCCATATTTGATTGACCCAAGCTTTAGTGCGGGAACACCTTACTAAAGCTATTGATGACTATAAGCGATTTGTGGATTGTAAGCGCCTTCTGGGTCATGACTTTAAGGTGGGTTCTTACGTCATGCTTGATACCCACCATTTGCGAATCCAAACCCCTTCCCACAAATTCGCCAGCAAGCATTCAGGTCCCCACTTAGTGGAGGAGATATTGAGTAACAGGGCATTTCGATTGAAGCTTCCCACGCATTGGAAGCAACACCCAGTTTTCCATGTATCCCAGATGTTGCCCTTCAAGGGGGTGATTCCCATGGACCCAGAACCAATTGTCATCAACAATGAGGAGGAAGCCAAAGTGGAAACCATCCTGGCATCTTGGAAGTCATGACAATCAGTCCAATACCTTGTGTCCTGGAAAGAATATCCAGCTTTTGAAAACAGTTGGGTCAAGGCGTGCAATTGCGCGAATTGTATGAGCCTGGTTGACGCTTTCCACACATCCCACTCTGAGGCTCCCCGCCCACTGCAGAAGGCTGCAACAATTATGGCTATCAGGTTACCTAAAGCGCATAAGAACGCAGCTCTGGTGCAGTTTCCCAGTGGGGGGGCCATCCCTTTGGGAAAAGGAAAGGGTAATGTAAGTCTTGGGGAGTGTCCTTTGGCTCTCGATCAAGCTATCTTTCCGTTCCCAAGCAAGAAAACACTGAAGAGGATGGCGGTACCCTCATCACCCAGGACGATCTCACCCACAACGTTGATGAGCGATGGGTGAAAGCTCACCCGCTTTAGATCCCACCCCCAATTACCTCACTCACCTTGGCAGAACTGTTGTGGGGAATCAGTGAAATCTGTGCTGAGATTATTGAACTGAAATCAGTCAGATCTAATTTGGGTGGCAATTGGGCTGATGGCCAAAATTTGAATGGCTATAAAAACATGAATAATGAAACATCAGACAGATCACCTGATGGTTCCAATTCAACCCCAAAATCAGCAGAACACATATCAGGCACCATTGATGAGAGTTCAAAACCCCCTGATAGTAATTTGGGCATTGCACCTGATGGGCCACATCAACTGAACAAATGGTTAATCAACTGAGCGCAGGCAGGTTGGCCATCCTGAACCTGTTCCCAACCAAATGGTCCCATCCCTATATGGGATGGCCTTGGGGGATTCCCGTCACTCATTGGGCCAAATGCCGTCATGCTAACTGTCAGAAACATAATTGACCCTGGTCCAAACATTTGAGGTTGAACTGACAGAGACTCAGCCCACCGCTAAATTTTGCGATGATGGTTCCCAAAGAACAAACCTCCCTCTACCATCCAATTCGCCAGTTAGGCCGAATTTGTGGATCCTGACCACGTTTTTACCAATTAATCACTATTTAATCAGTTGCAAGGCACTGAGAAGATTGTTGGTCTATTTTTCTTACTTTATTTCCCAAATAAAAATTTTATTGAAAAACCAAAAATTTTTATCTCCTTCCTTTCAACCACATTCCATATGGTATTTAACTGGTGGTCTGCCACTCTGCACTTTGGGTGGGCCTTACCAATCCTCTTGGTTACTATGATTCCCTCTATCGCCAATTGGGCTCAACAAGTCCAAAAATTTTGGCTCTACAACCCGGTTCTCATGACCTTTCAGCAATAATATACAGTGATTTTATGGCCCTATGTTTGCCAACTACAAAAGAAAATTCACCTCTCTTTTACCCCCAACAAAATGGTCTTAACCAACAAGAATCTCGCAGAAACTATCCCAGTAGTTTCCACCCCTGTGACCAGAGCCCCTGGGTCCAAAATCTATTCAGTGTGGTTTGCTGTTGGGATACTCCTAACCATGACGTTTCTCCACCATTTTGTGGTATCCTATTTCCCAGCCTCATATCAAGTCATACAGTCAGCAATGCCTCTGGCATTCTGGCTTGCTTTCTGGATTCTTACGCCTCCCAACTGGCAGGCTGGTTTAAACTTCTTCTGCCATTTCCATGACAGGCCTTTCATTATCACCTATAAGAGGGGGGATGAGTACTCCATCAAATTCCTTGCTTCTGATGTTAACATTAACCAAGTGCATGGATGGTTCTTGCGGCCTTATTCCCCTACCACTCTTGAAGGGGTAATGTCAGACAAATACAAGTCTGATTATGTAAAAAAAGTGTTCGGAGATCAATGAGAATATTATTGACCATATGAACCTGGCCAATTCTTGGTGAAACCCCTTGAATTGAGATAATCCTTCTATTCACCCACTTTGTCTTTAATGATTGATTGTTGATGGTCAGCTTGTGCTGACTCTATGGAGGAATCAGGGAAATAATACTGAGTTCCTGACATCCAATTGGATAAAATATAATAAATCTTTACCCCACATATTTATTTACTTGCTACCAACCCTCCATTGGCCATTCTATCAAAGCGAGGTGAAGTTAAGAGTTACAATAGGCTGAAACTTATTATTCCCTAATACAGTTATTACTAGACTAATCCAAATTTAGCTCCTCAATCACTTCAAGCCTCAATATGTTTAAATATTAAGCATCAAGACATTAACATGTTCTTCTTCTTGAACCCCGCTGTTACTAATAAAAAAACTATTAAATTTAATCACTTAGTATTTATAAGTTTTATTAGTTTACATATAAGGGTTAAACAATTCCCCTAGGAACATTTATTCCAGCCTAGAGAGTGAAACTTCTCCTGCAAATATTGCTGTGATCCAGGGTGAAAAGCACCTGCAAGCAACCAAATCCCCTGGATTTTAACAGCGTGGAAGGGTTTTTGGGGAGTAGTTGGTTGATATTGATACTGGGTCTTGTAGCTGGATAGCTTATTACAGATCAGACGGGCATCCAGGACTTCAGCTATTGTCTCCATGATGCCCTCCAAGTAGTAGCGTTCTTTTAACCCATTTGTAGGTTTTTCAGACTTCGCCATGCTGCATAATAGGGTGACTCCAGGATTGCAGGTACTCGTTCTATTGGCCAGAGATAGGGAAATCAAATTATCCCTACTTTCTTATATAACTTCCCACTCTCCACCTTTGTGTTGCGGGAGTGCCAAGCTAGCATCTTCTGTAATGGTTTATCTTCATTAGCCACATGTCAGGAGTCATGAAGAAAGCATATAACCTCTCATCTTCACATTGTTTAAGTAGAGAACAGGCAGCCGTGTCAACCCATCTACACTCATGTGGCGAGTTCCAGCCTGATGTCCAGTTGTCATATCATAGTTATGGAGCTTCAGAGCCCAGCGAGCCAGCATTTAGTGTGGTCCTTCATATTCTGCAATTACTTTAGGGAGGCGTGGTCATTGATCACTTTGAATGAAGTCCCATATAAGAAAGGGTGGTAGTATTTGACAGCAAGCAAGACAGTGAGACACTCCTTCTCAGTGATAATGTAGTTGCATTCAGCTTTTGAGAGCATTTTTCTGAAGTAGGACATGGGAAGATCGACTCCATAATCATTCAACTGAGCTAGGATAGCTTCAACAGCAAAATCAGAGGCTTTAATGAACAACATGAAGGGCTTGCCATAGTCTGATGGTTAAGGATAAGCCTTTGTTAATAGCTCCTTCAGGGTCTCAAATGCAGATTTTTTTATCACCCCTGTCAAGATTCTGATATTGCTGAATAATAAGCTATAGTTCTTGCGGATTGTAAATTAGATTTGAGGCAACCTTGAGATTGAGCAATTGATATGTCAATGTGAAGTGAGTTCAATCAAAGAAATAATAGTTTAGTGAATTGAGGGAATTCCACCGAAGTCTCAATGTTTGAATGAGACCAATAGATCGTAGCTAATAGGTACTTACTAAGCAGAGCATGTTGAATACACTGAGGAATACTGAGGATTAATAGTTGGGCATGAAAAGTGAGAAGGAGGGAGGTTTTATGAAGAAAGAGAGTATTAGGAGGAGTAACGGAGGTATCCATTAACTTAATTATTAAATAAAAGGGTATTCTTAGGGTAATAGCTCCTTGTTAAATCACTTTATTATTATTGTTATTGAGGGCCATCAATCCTCATATTGCTCATCCATCGCTCAATGGGTTTTACCTTGTGCGACCAGTTTGGCAGAATCAACCTAATCCTCCAAAAGTTAACAGTGGTGCTCACTACAGGGGGCCCATCAATCAACTTATTATATAGTTTCATATTTGCCACTCAATGGCGCAACTGATTCCCCTCAACGGGGTATTGTCCCAGTTTATTGAGTTGTCAAAATATGCGGAACTTAAGCTTGCCTTGGATACACTGGTTCAGGCTCAAAAAATGCTTTTCTGCAAAAATAAAAATATATCCATCAGCTTGCCAAGGTTTTTCACCAACTGCACCTGGTGAAGGCCCAAACCGACCAACTTGCCAATCGCTTGAGTGAACTACAGAGCGGCTATACTTTGCAGAGCATAAATTAATTAGGGTTGTTAGGGAGGGATAGTTCTGCAGCGACAAGCTTCCCCGTTTCATCATGATGGAAACATACACAGGTTTTTAAGCGGTTTGAATTCGCCATTGAGAGGGCTTCTGATTGGCGGAAAGCTAAACTGTTGTTATCCGCTTTGGATGTTGCAAGCGCTGATCAGGTCACATGTTACCTTAAGAGTAGTACAGTAGTGTATAAAGAGGTGAAAGAAACTGTGATCCATCTGTTTGGGGGCAAGGCGAAAATGTCTCAGCACAAGGCAGTGTTTTTGACAATATCTTTCCAGAAGAATGAGTCCTTGGTACAGTTTGTGGAGTGGTTTATGGCGGAAGCTCATGTGTTGTTAGGAGCAAATATTTTATCTAATGAGGAGGTGGGAATAGCGATGGTGGCGGCTGTCAAGCCATATTGAGAACTCTATAATGCTGTCATACTTCCTCTATGAGAACGCATAACCACTTAAGATTGTTATTCATTTTCGCCGTCTATCCGCCTCTTTTAATGCTCCCAATGTGGAATGGAAATTTACTGTAACCACTACCAAATCCCCCACCAGTATTGGAGCAACAAAAACGTGGTACAATCCGTTGGGGAATAATTGACCCCTTAAAGCTTTTGACAGTCCTTTCCGCCCCCATTATTATCAACCAGCTCCACCTTGATTGAGTTAAAAAATTTTAATTAATTTCAGACCTGGAGCCATGGTTGTTATGCAGAGATAAGTGCCTTTTACAAATACTTGTTTCTTGTGCAGCCAATGATGACATTACGCAAATGGCTGTCCAGGAAAACTGAATGTCAATGCAGTACCAGTTGCCCTGAATGAACAGAGAAAAGTCAAGCAGCGTAGAAATGGGACGCTCTATTTCTGCTAACTTAAATCTATCTGTCACTAATGATTCTCATTAGTCTTTGCTATACCCAATACTCACCTTGACAATTTATTATATCAACAAATTCCCCTATGATATATTGGCATCAAGCTGAGAGAGAAATCTCAATAACATGGACATGGAGTTCCGCCAAGATGTACAAAATTCATACACCTAGCAAATCCTTGAGCAGAATGGTACAGTTGATGAGGAACTATAAACCCTTGTCACAGCTCTAGAGGAGGTAGAAGTGTTAATTCTAATAGAGAAAATTACCCAAGTGTATCCACATGTCGGTGCTGATATTCTCACTTTTCTTAATAACCAAAAAGCCCATGGATGTTTATGTATTAAACATCCATGATACTTCTTATATGGAATGTATATACTGTGACATATTTGTACAAAATACCAAAATCTGGGCGATAATTGATATTGGCGCTCCCATCAATATAATTTGCACCAAGCTTGTAGCTAAGCTTCCGCTGAAGCCAGATGTGGATCACAGAGTAGTGTATGGGATTGCGGGGCATAGAGCACTGTGTCGGTGCATACAGCACATTTTCTTTGAGTTTCAGGTCAGCCAGCGCATCCGCTCCTGTGGTTGTGTTTCCTAATAATAACTACAACCTGTTGATTATATCTGCATTTATGCGGCGCATTGGGGTTATGGTCAATATGGTGTATGAAATTATCAGTATCCTAGGACAACAGATTCCCATCTATTTTTTTTCCAGCGGAATCCCAGAAGACCTAATCTTCTTAAGTCAAATTAATCTCGAATATAATGATGGGGTGATTCCTGTATGATATTGGCAGATAAAGCGGAGGACCCAAGTGCTCCCTACCAAGATTTACAAGTACAATGGTATTCCGCTGCGAGCAGCAAGTGCTTTAAGCATACCCTATGGGCATCAGGTCATTATAGGGATGAAGCTTGAAATAGATTTTGGAAGGCCTATACAGTAAGATTATGGGGCCCTACCGCAATTGCAGCTCAGTTCCCATGTGGCTCCTGGGCTCCTGTTACCAGGGCAGGAATAAGTGAAGGTATCAATAGCGAACCTGCAGAAGAAGTTTATAAAGGTTCAGCGGTATCAAGTGGTGGCTTATCTGCACCAGATTCCTATTGATGTGGTTCACCAGATACATGACTTTCGGTTCATGGGAAGATCTCAGGCTGCCTTTACAACCTTCATTCAGCGTAATGACTGCAATTCTGGTGATGATATAGCTTGCCTGTTGGAGGATCAGAAGAATAGGGAGATGGATCTGTTTGTGAAATACCAAATCATCTTTACATCTGAAGATTATGAATTTGGATGGGCATGCGGGATTGTGCATCAGTTGGACATAGGGGATCACCCTCCTATCTGATCACAGCCTATTCGAAACTAAAAGGTGGTAGAAGAAGTTGTATGTGCATAGATAGATAATTTGGTGGAACAGGGAATGTTAGAGCCGTCAAAGAATCACTGGGCGTCCCTGGTGCTAATTGTCAAAAGGAAAGATGGCACCAATCAAGTAGTAATCGATTACCAGAAGCTTAACAGCATTACAAAAAATACTCATACCCGCTTCCATGAGTCAACAATGATTTAGATCAGTTAGATGGTACCAAATATTTCTCCACTATGGACTTGATATTGGGGTACTGGAAAATCAAGTTGACAGTGGCAGAACAAGAGAAGTGTGCTATGATCATCTTAAAAGGTTTGTTCCAGCCTACACATACCCCACAGGGTTTGTTCAATGCCCCAGCTACGTTACAGCAGGCTATGGACACTATTTTTGGGTGATCTGAAGCTGTATTGCATTTTAGTCTACCTTGACATTAATAATGTATTCTTGCAGACGTTTACGGATCATCTTGCTCACTTGGAACAAGTGTTCTGCCAACTCAATGAAGCTAACATTAAAATTAAGCCCACAAGTGCCACTTTTTAAGGAGCAGTTGGAATACCTTGAGTTTATGGGTCGACTCCAAAGGAGTTATTCCTCATCTGGCAAAGGTGGAAGCTATATGCAAGATTACTCAGCCAGGTAATAAGCTTGATATTCAGGTTTTTTTGAGGATGGTTGGTTACTAATGGCAGTTCATTCCCAACTTTAGTTGTATTGGGGCTCCGCTCTTTGAGTAACTAAATAAAAATGCTACCTTCAATTGAACAGAACAATTTCAGATCGCTTTTAATGTCTTACAAACTGCATTAACTAGGGCACCTGTTTTACAATACCCAAATTTTTAAGAAGGAATTATGTACCTTGGCCAACACCCTCCTCCGCCAGCAACTCCATGGGGCAATGAAGCCAATTGCTGAGGGTATTCCTATCACCAATTTTCCTCATGATTTTGAGGAAGATGCAAAGTATGAAATTGAGGAGCTTGCTTTCATTGCAAGCCACTCTTGCATCAATGCAGAAAAAACTTCTCTTTTCAACCCCAATCATCCCAAAACCCGCCGGTGCAAAAATTCATTTACTTGTATGCTGGCTCTCATCATTTTTGC
This sequence comes from Massospora cicadina, assembly GCA_022478985.1. Taxonomy (NCBI): domain Eukaryota; kingdom Fungi; phylum Entomophthoromycota; class Entomophthoromycetes; order Entomophthorales; family Entomophthoraceae; genus Massospora; species Massospora cicadina. The sequence goes on along the minus strand of JAKSZP010000339.1, from coordinate 4,777 downwards.
TGAGGATCAACTTGCTCAATAACATTGAAGCGATGGACACCACCGGCCTCATTAACAAAGAAAACCCCCAATTATACCTCCTTATGCCCCATGTCGCTGATGCTCCCACCCCAATGCTGTCCGCCATGGTCCACCAGCTAAAGCTGGAGCAAGAAAAATGTTTCCCCAAGGCCTCCTCGCCATCTGATATGGCTTCCTATGCTGATAACCTAAGGGCTATATTAGGATTTTTTAATTTATGATAATCTCTTTGTTTGGCCCAATTTGTGAATAAAGATGCATGGTGGCTTCCCCTTTTGGGTTGGGCACCACTAGTACTAAAAAAAGAAGGAATTATGTACAAATGGATGTTTCACTTTCCACTGTAGGGGCCGTGATATCCCAAAAGGATGATGACAGTGTGGAGAATCCTGTCACATATTGTAGCCAAAGGTTAACAGGCCCTGAATGTAATTACACTGTGACTAATCGGGATTTATTAGTGGTGACATATGCTATAAACAATTCCAGGTCTACCTCCATGAGGTTATTTTCAAAGTGGTCAAGGACCATGCATCTTTGCAGTGGCTGCAAAATAAGCAGGAACTGGAAGGTAAGCTCGCACAGTGGGCCCTAAAGCTCCAAGCATATAACTTTGAGATTATACACTGACCAGGGGTGAAACACCAGAACACAGATTATCTTTTCTGATTACTGATGGGTCGCCATTGCACAGATCTGATGACATCATGTATGAGAAGATGGTGGTGGGTAAATATTATGATGAGCTGCCACAGGTGATTAAAGTGCTGTATGGTCCGCAACAGGATACCTTTGTGCGTGATGGGGAACTGTATAAGTTGATTGGCAATTTGACACTAAGTTTCCCAAAACCTTCCACTAGATAACAATTATCATGGATGCTCATAGAGCTGTAGGTCATGGTGGGTTGCAAAAAAAGCTGAAGTTCTTGAAACCTTGTTACTTTTGGGAGAGTATGCACTATGATGTGCTTGAAACTTAGCTGTTGTCATCAGTGCCAAGCGGAGAAACCATTCCACTGGAAGGCCACCCACCAGCTGTTTAAGCCTCATTTTGCATGGCACACTGTTTCTATGGATGTGGTGGGGCCTCTGCCAACTGGTGCAAAATACTCCAAGTATATAATAATATCCATTGGCCATATGACAAGATAAGTGGAAGCAAGGGCAATCAATGACTCAGGGGATGTTAATACCGCTAAGCTCATCCTGTAGTTTGTCATACAATGACATGGCTGTCCACAATTAATCCTTACGGACAATGGAACCAATTTCAGGTTGCATATCCTGCCAAAGTTGAATGAATAAATGGCAATCTACAGGATCTCAACTACACCTGCCATCCTGAATCTAATGGAATGGTGGAATGGGTCAACGGAACTTTGGTAAATATTCTATGCAATCTTGTAAAGGATGACTTTTGGAAAGGAGTACCTTATTATACACCTCTATCTTTGCGTACAATATTAGCTACCACTCAGCAACTGGCAAGAGCCATTTTCAGCTACTTTATGGAAGACATCTAGCATTGACAGAGCTGCTTTATTCTTGTGTGGAGGATACCAGTGGAGTCGAGCCCCAATGCTATTTGTCTGCCTTAACAGACATGATGATAAACTCCAAACTGAATCATATTTTACTAGTCTAGCCAAGAAGATCCAGGATCAGGTGGCTGATCAAGGAAAACGCATCAGCCTCCCACAGTTTGGGGTAGGAGATCTTGTCCTTTTTCATGAACTACATGGGTTAATAATAAGGAACAAGTTTCCCAGTATATGGATCAGGCCATTTGAGATTATTGAGAAGACTGATATCAACGCCTACACCATTAAGGAACCTGTGGGTGGTCAGATTAACAACTAAGTACACGCAAAGTTCCTTCAGCCATACAAGCAATAGGAGCTTATTGTCCAGTCAAGGGGGTAATGTTGAGATTCTGATATGATGGACGATAAGCTATAGTTCTGGAAGATTGTAAATTAGATTTTAGCGACCTTAAGGGTGAGCAATTGATATGTTGATGTGATGTGAGTTTGATCAAATAAATAATAGTTTGGCAAATTGAGGGAACTCCACCAAAGTCTCAATGTTCAAATTAAACTAATAGATCATAGCTAATAGGGACTCACTAAGTGGATCATGTTGAATCTGCCAAGGAACACTGAGAATTAATAGTTGAGCATGAGAGAGAATGAGTGAGGTTTTATGAAGAAAGAGAGTAGTAGTGAGAGTAATGAAGGTATCCATTAAGTTGATTATTAAATAAATTGATATTGTTGGGGCAATAGCTCCTTGTTGAATCACTTTATTATTATTGTTATTGAGGGCCAGAGATCCTTATATTGCTCATCTGTTGCTCAGTGGGTTTTACCCTGTGCGACCAGTTTGACAGAATAAACCTAATCCACTAAAAGCTAACAACCTTAATGAAAAAGTTTGTTTTTATCCAAGAGGCGGATGAGGGGCTCACTGAGCTGTGTGAACTTTGGGATGAAAGATGGCAATACCCCATCATACCCAAAAATACCTGTATGTTTCAAAGGGTTTTAGGCGCAGACTTACTGGATATAGCTTCAACCTTATCTTGGAGAGGTGAATTCCACCATGTGAGATAGCGTGCCCCAGTAAATCCAATTTCTTCTGAAAGAAAGTACACTGGAGAGCTTTAGTTTGATGTTAGATTCCTGAAAGCGTTGAAACACTTCCTTTAGATGCGTGAGGTGCTTGTTGAAGGACTTGAATAATATGGTAATGTCATAGAGATAGACAATCACACAGATCATCTTAAGATCCTGGAGAATGTGATTTATCACCCACTGAAAAGTTGAAGGCGCATTGCACAACCCCTGAGGTAGTCGAGTTGGTTGGAACAGCCCCTTGCTGCTGATAAAAAAACACTTCTCCTGATACTGTGGAGAAAGGTCCATCTGCCAGTACCCGCTAGCCAAATCCATAGTGGAAAAGAATTTAGACCCAGAGAGTTGGACCATAGCGTCAATAATGCGGGGGATAGGGTAACTATCCTTTTTTTGAGGTTTTTCAACCTGAGGTAGTCCATCACTACCCAATGGCCCCCATTTTTTTCTTATTAGTAGAAGAGGGGATGACCAATGGCTTTTTGAGGGCATTAGCAACCCAGCGTCCAGCAGTTGTTTGAGCTTTTCCGCATCTGTAGCTTTTCATCTTTAAATTTGCATTAGGGTTTGGATTGGATAGGGTGAGCTTCTCCAACGTCAATAGTATGAGTCCAACCTTTCATGAGCCCATAATAAGTATCAGATTTGAAGAAAAAGTCACTATAGGCCTCAGCAGGGTGTGGACTTTGTCAAGCTCAGCTGGGTTCAGTTAATCAGAGATATGAACAGTAGGAAGAGTACCTAAGGATTGATCAGCGGGTAAGCCCATATCCACCATAGACCTGATACAGTGAAATTTTTTAATGTCCCCAGGTGGGACCAGAAGGCCTCTTCCGATATCCTGATGCTTTTTAAACAATTTCCTTTTTTGGTGATATTCCCCAGCAGGAGATTAATAGATCATTGATAAGCTGGGTCTAGCACACCAGGCAATACTCTGGGCTCTAGAGGGCTTACTATATCAATGCTGATTAGGTGCAATAAGAAGTTGTTTGAATTTCTAAGGTAATCTTAGTGTCAAATACCCTTTGTTCACCCGCCATGATTACTACCTCTTTGGATACATGGAAATGGATACCCTCTAGGGCATTCACTGATTGAAGCAATATCTTTGTATGTCATCCTGCCATTGTATAGTATAGGGATAAGGCGGAAGAGGGATACTCAACTGTGCAAGCATATTCCTTTTTATTAAGCTCATCATTGGTCAAAATCAGAGAAACCTTGTAATTAAGCAGGGAAAGATAGTCCTTCTTCAAGTTAATAAATCTCTTTATACTCGAGCATAAACTGGGTACCAATGAGTAGATAATAGGTATTGTTATCAAGAACCACCGCTGGAGCTGATAAGATGAACTTTCCAAAACGGATGGGCAGAGAAGAGTATGCCCAATGGCGCAGGTGTTGTTTGAGTCTGCAGTTCCAAAGACATAATTGTAGTGATTTCAGGGGCCAGCTTAATTTTCTTAATGAGTTTGGTTGACACAACATTCACTGGGGACCCAGTTTTGAAGATAGCTTAACCCACACTCCATTGATGATGACCTCCACTTTGGTTAAAGTTTCTATAAAGTTGTGGGAAAGATAAAGGACCTCCTTTAACTTTTCTCTCTTGTTGCAATCACTTTTGCAACTTATTCAATTCAAGTCTGAATTTAGTTTGATAATCTCACAGAGGAGATTAGTCTGCGCCCATGTCAGGGAGCAGTTGGCAAGCGAGGTAAAAGGAACAGGTGGTAGGCCCATGACTTCCAACGTTTGCAAACGCCCTGGAGAAACCGGTGGATTAGATAAAAATAAAAAACCAGCGGTTACTATTTCCCCAAAAAATCCTCACTTGCAGGCATGATGTAACCAGTACATCAACATGCCGCACTCTCAACCACTCTTGTCGGTGGAATATGAAGTCTGGGTGTTCCTGGATATTCAACAAACAGCGTTGTGGGAAAAATTTTGTGGGGATGTGCACACTCATTTCCTGACCGCGGTGTACGTCGCACCTCACTCCATGTCACGCAGTTGGCTGGATCTCAGTTTTGAAAACAAGGAGGCAGCAGATGAAGCTGCTGTGGTGCGCATAGTGATTAACCTCCCCGAAAGGCAGTGGGTCATTGAAACCAA